>JAJVSH010000009.1:1808108-1827907 GCA_021460005.1 Tetramorium alpestre | reverse complement strand
ATATAAAATAAAAACGTCAAACTGTCCAATTTCAATCAGTAGACCATGGACGATAAAAGCTTTTGATAGCCAAAAGCACAATATATGTGAACGGAATTTTATTTTCGGAGAAAAATGGTGTTCGTAGATTCAATGCTAAAGCATAATAAACCCGGGGCGACGTATCATAAATAACAATGAATACTGAAAAGATAAAGAAAACCATTGGTTAAATATAAATCAAAATGCATCAAAATACTACTCTGTTTTAGTAATTAAGTAATACAATATAATATATAAAATACATATATTAAGAAAACTAATAATAATATAAGATTTATTATTCTTTATTATTTCTTATTATTTATTTGTATCATTTGTATTATTCTATCATGTCTTTTTACACAATTTCAATACAATATTTCATTTATTACATTTCTATTAATCTTTAATATTTCCATTTATTACATTTTAATAAACTTAAATTTAACTTCTCTCAAATAACATTAAAATATTTTAATATTTCTTTGTATTTTTTTTAATGTTTACTTATTGTATCTTTATCAGTATCATTTTTTGTTAGTTTTCCAACCACAGAACCATTCATATTTTTTGAGAGAACAACAGCCTACTATTTTTTCTTGCCCCTTCAGATCTGTGTTATGCTTCGCCAGACAAATTGCTGGGAAAAATTGTGGCCGTGCACGTAGCAACCGCGACTACTGCGCCGACAGAGAAAAGAGAAACACGCAAAATGATAAATTCTATAGAATGAAGATTTTTCTTTATGGAATTTGTGTTATTTTTAACAATGATATTTGTTAGAAGATGCTAAGATTTTTTAAAATAACATATAAATATAATTATCATCCAAAGAAATTGACATTACATATTTGGAATAGCAAATATATAAAATTTGGATTGCGTATATTAATAATAATCATATATTAATATCACTTTTAAAATTCATTTTTATTTGATATTTGTTGAATGATATATTTGTAAAATATATAATAAAAACATATGATGTAATTATATATTTTTATATAAAAGTTCTTATAAAATTTGTATTGAAAGTTAATGATTAACGAATAAATGTAATCTATATCTTTATAATTTAGTCAAAATCAATAAACCTTCTAAAATTAGTAAATCCAAAGATCGCCAAGTATATTTATATCTGCAAAGATAAATTTTACAAATTCGGTTAAATTTGCCTTACTAAATGTAGCATCAAGCTTAACTTAATGGAACGATAATATTAAAAATAAAATGTCTGAAAGAGTTTTATTAAGTTTTAAATCATATGGATTTGTAGTTTCAACAAAAAGTTTCCATTTTGTACTTTTTCTCAAGTAATTAGAAATTTCAAAAGTGTTTGTGAGTGGAGAAGATATAAATTTGAAACATTATAGAAAAATTGTATTATAGAAAATAATAATAGAATTGTGTTATATAAATATTGTATTATAGAAAAATTGTAGAAAAAATTATACAGAGATACGTTATTTATAAAAATTTATTAAAATTAAATGTAATGGGATTATTTTATATTTGACTTAGTGAAAGTTTATATATAGCTACTTTATAAACGTCAATTATGTGTCTTATGATGGGTAGCGTTCTCTGCTGCTTTTAGGTATTTCGTATTCATGAGGATCAGCGTAGATTATATGTCACATGGACATCAACTTTAGCCTAATATACCTGTCTCTCCCAAAAGACATAAACGAAACTATTTGGAAAGTTATTAGATTATTTTATTTCCGATTCTAAAGTTTGAAAAAGACAAATGTATTTTATTGAAAGGATAAAATCATACATTAAAATATACATACTTATTAGAAAGAAACAACACAGATGCTTTTAGATATCATAGAGTTTCATATTCTACGCTTTTAAGTTGTCTTATACGAATCGACACCCCAGGCTTTCTCATCGAACTAAGTTTCATTGTTGGTGACGTATGCTTCCCCGTTTAGGGGACAAGTTTCAGAGATGGCTTCCTCGAGAGCCAACGGCACGAAACTCCCGCGGCGCAAAGTCTGGCTCCGAGTTAGATTAAGCCGTGGCCAGTAAGCCACCTTCAGAAATTGCTCGTTGCCCTTCGGATTTCATTAGCGTTTCGAGCGAATCTCATATTCCGCAAAGTGCTTTTCGGGAAATTTGCGGTTCCAGCTCTACGTCGCGAAAGAGAATAATAACTTTCTAATCTGCGGAATTTATTTAAAAAGAAAAAAACAGCAATATCAGGTATAACATTACATGTCTGGCATTACACGTATTACACAATATTTCTTCTTAAATTAATACTGTAGTCAATAAGCTACTACATATACATATATGTATGTATAAAATTCCATATACATATATATGTATATTATATGTATATTATGTTCAAAATTTGTATTACATTATAAGGTTATAACATTCATAATGTTTACAATACACAATGATGTATGATTATTAATTAGTTAATTTAATTAAAATAATAAAAATATTTTATGATTAAAAATAAAAGAAGATAAATAAAGGTAAAAATAGTGCGATAGCTGAATGAAATGAATATTAATTTCATACTAATTTTATTAAAAAATAAATAAACTAAAATATATGCAGCATTAATACGCAATTATAATTTCTTATTGTATAATCGGGAAATTGCTAGTTAAATGCGAATCAATCCTCCGTACATTTACCAAACGCCCGGTTGCTAATAGTATCTAGAGAACATTTGCACCGCCTATTGAATGTAAACACGCGAAGCGTCAAACGACTAAAGACCTTTGATGTTCAATCACTACCAGAGCATGAACGCCCTTGAACTATCCCCTTGAATCCCACGTGAATTTCGCCCTTTAGAATTCGTTCATTGGTAGAATGCGTTGCTAGTAATGAAATTTCAACTTGTTCAGAATTTGTGTGATTCCGCAAAGCGATCGAGTAATTTCATGAAAAAATTGTCTATGTGTATGTATATGTGTGCGCGCGCGCGTGTGTGTGTGTGTGTGTGTGTGTGTGTGTGTATATGTATAAAACAAGAGATATATATTAAAAAATGCAGCGTAAAAATCAATTTTACTCAAAAACTTCGTGAAAACGTATGAAGTAAATTATCAGTCAAGTTATAACTACATAATAAAAGAAAAATATAATTCTCTTTATAAAATATATTATCTTACATTGCTAATTTTATCTCCTAATTTTGGAAAAAATCCAATTATTGAAAGTTTGGAAAAACTTTATGAAAGCAGAAATATATAATAAAATTAGCTGCTTACCAGTGCTTTTGTTGTTCTTCCATCTCGTCAATTTGATTTAATTTATAAAATATCTATGTATACGATTACACAGTTACCAATATGCTTCTTTTACAATTAACATGAGAGGTTAATGTATTTCAAATAAAAATTATACGTTAAATCTAAATATGATAAAAATTTTCAAAAAAGTTGTTAAAAATTTATCTCAATAATTAATAATATAACATAATTTTATATATAGAGAGAAAAGTGTATAATAAATGTTTTTAATCTCTAATAATCTCAAATAATCCCATTTAATGAAAATATCGCTCATCATTACTGATAAAAACTTTAAGATCATTCTTATTAACGTCAATGAGAAATCTATCAGTTCAATTTATCTATATTTGTACATAGATCGACGCCGTCTGGATTTATATCGAGTTAGTAATACCGTTTGCACCCTAGTCTTGTCTTTTCGGCTCGCGTGTAAGGATCACGGAAACTGTACCAGGATTAACGTTGCGAATTGCATCGAAACTCGTTTACGATCACGTGGCCCTACCTCTTCCATTTTGCGGGGATGAACATCCTGTTTCGTGGAAGACTGGATGGCCGGAGGGCTGCAGCGGCGGCGACAGCAGAGAATTACCGTTGTCGGTAAATGGATTAGCCGGACAGATATTACGAGCGCAGGGGCTCTTTGATGAGCACCAGTTCGTTTATCGTTAATTTACAATGGTACCTACTCTCCCTCCCTTCCTCTCCCTTCTCCCACTCTATGCTACCCTCTTTCCACCCACTTCCCATATCACCCCGCGATACCATCCCGACATACGAGTATCCACCCATTCCACTTAACCCCTCTGCTCCACCCTTTCCGCCGAATCCCGGCACGACCGAAAATCCCACCCCCTTCCGTCGGCTCGGCCACCAATTATTGCATTGGTAATCGATTGGATTATCAAAGTTTTGATAACGCATCGAGCTCTACCGCCTCCGCGCCCCTGCGCGCCCGCTCTCAACACACCCTCCGCGTCCTATCCTCTCGTTACCATTTCACTGTGTTCCGTGCCATGGCAAATTATTTGCTCCGACGAAGCATGAATTCCAACCGTAATTACATTTCGCCTGATATTCAATTAGAACTACCGGTTCGTTCAGCGTGCCTACGAGGAAAAAGGGGAACAGAAAAGTGCGATTGAACGCGGACGAAGAAGCTTGTACATCGCGATGCGCTAACACCTTGGATTATCCTTCTGTAAATAATACGAAATAGAACCGGTACCTACGGATGAGAAATATTCATAATATGATCAAGAAATAAGTATGTGTATGTGATGAACACAATTTGAAATATAAGCGAATTTAATGTTGAATCACGTTTAAGTATTGTACTATGCACATGGAGAAGAAAGCATTTCTTAAAATTAACGAAAGGATATTATTTCATTCCGGAGTTTAAGTTTCACAATCGTACCATAGCATTCCGCATAAAAATTCCATTTGACTGTAACAAATAAACAAGTGTCCTTTATGCAGTTTCGCAAATCTGTCGGTCATCCGAGAATAACGCAACTCGTGATTGCTGCAGCTACCGAACATTCGCCCGTTGCACCGCCATTCTCGCGAGAAGTTAATCTCTTTCATTCACGATCGCAGCGTGTCGTACGGGCAACAGCTATAAATCCTATATCCAGGACGACGGGCATCTGGTTCTCCGACCGTTTTTCACCAGACGCAGTATCGTACATATATACACGTTCCTCGTGGACAGATTACTGTAGCTCTCATGGTAGTCACACGCCGGGGGCTCCCGAGGGAGTTTAATTTGCAGTAATGGGCGCATCCTCGCACGAGCAAAAGATTAAAAGCACCCACCGCTTGCAGCACCATCGCCGCTTCCATTCCCACTCTCGATCTCACCATCTTCCCGACTCGCCGACCAAATGGCTGTTCGCCCCGCGCTCGTCAGAAAGGAACCAGTTCAGATACCATTTAGCGCTTTCTACGCTTTACGCCTCTGCGCTTTTCCTCGCTGGCTTGCGAACCAACGAGTCTCGCAGTCTCGTTGCTCGGCTGATT
This sequence comes from Tetramorium alpestre, assembly GCA_021460005.1. Lineage (NCBI taxonomy): Eukaryota > Metazoa > Arthropoda > Insecta > Hymenoptera > Formicidae > Tetramorium > Tetramorium alpestre. The sequence goes on along the minus strand of JAJVSH010000009.1, from coordinate 1,822,598 downwards.
AAATGCGAAATTCCGCTCAGTTCTTTCGCGTTCGTCAATTCGGCGCTCCAACCCGCTGGCGCCCACGAGCGTTCCTCATCCTCGCGGCGTCCTCTTCTTCCGCTCTTCTTATTCCACCGGCAGACGAGTTGTTTCCACTTTCCAGCCCCATCCCGCTGTCCCACATCTCGCGCAGCACATCTCCGTACAGCTACCCCTTTTCTTGGTCGTGTTCGGTACCCATGAACGTACATAGCTGCAGACGTGGATATTGCCTGGCGTTACCGGGCTGAAAGGCGTGCGGATATTTGTTTAACGCTAATTGGAAAATGCTTCGACCTCCTTCCAGCATTCTCCGCTCCTTTTCTCTCACGTCTGGCTGTCGGAGCGCGTTAACGAGCCGGCTGAAAGTAGTCCACCGGTACACGAGTATAGCATGTACACGAATCGCCTTCTAAGGCTTTTCTTTTCTCCAGTGTCGCCTTGCTCGTGTTGGGCTCGTTTTCCTTTTTTCTCTCTCTTTTTTTTTTCATTGCGTTTTCCCGGTCGTCTGCCAGGATCCGTTGCTCCTCTTTTTAGCTGAGATGCGTAGAAACATTGACGCGAAACACGTCTTTGCCTTGGTCTTCTAAACGATCCTTCAGCATTGCCATTATAAAGGCTCTTTCTGCTGTGGTATTTCGAAATATACTGTAATCGAGCATTGTTATCTTCGACAACTGACGAGAATTGGAAAAAGTAGCGAGTTTGTTTGAAAGTGTTTTCAGATAAATATTGAATATTTGAAGATGCTTCCTTGCGGGAAGATTTTACGGGAAGATTGCACGCGCAAGATTCTTTTAAAGTAGGTGTATCTAAATGCGTTATTCTTATAATGTTGTACACTCTCATGTAAATTCAATATGTTATCAGTCATCACTATAAATTTCTTCAAAAAATATTTTATAAATAAAATTTATTAAGATATGATTAAGAAATAAAGAAGTGTTAAGAGATAGAAAAATATTATTTGTAAGATAATTTATTCATAAATTTTAAACGTGCTTATTAAATCTAAATAAAAAACAGTTATTTTCAACATAATACATAATTCAAAATCTTTCTTTAGAACCGAGCAAAACTATCTCCTTTACATACACATTAAAGGCAAATTATTCGACTGCTTTTTACTTTATTCTGCATCAAGTTTGTTGACTGCACTGAATTGTAATCTACCTTTTCCAATCATCGGACTGATATTCGCTGTGCAAAGATACCGTATTGCAGGCTCGTCTCAATGAAAAGATAGGAAAAAGGGAAAAGAAAAACGGTTCTTTATATACCACAGGCTATGTTTCACAGAGTTCCGTCATGCCGCTGCAAAATGGTGCCCTCACTTCCTGCTTTTGACGTACGATGATTCATCGTTCCCATGCCATTTGTCTCAATGCAGGCTCATTTCCCGACATCTCAAGAGACGCCAATTCCAATTGCGAGATGCATCGAGAGCTCCTGAGGTTTACCTGCAGTTAAATACGCGTGCATTTTCTTTCTTCGCTTCTCTTTTTTTACGACTTTTTTACGCATTGTTTCGTTCTTTCTCTCACTTCCTTTTTTTTTCTCTTAATGGATGCAATTATTTTCTTTCACACATTGAATTTCGACTTTAGCAATGAAACTCTTGTTACCGATAATATATACAATGTTAAAAATTATTTTGTATATAAATATATAGAATAATCCATATTATGTGAATAATTAATTAAAAATAATGATAAAAATCGCAATAATTTCAACTACACACACAGGTTACAACCTGCATCTTTTAAATATTCTGTTAAATATTTTTCTTATATTTGTTGTATGAAGTATAAAAGATTTCTGAATTATAATTATCATTTAATAATAGCTGACGATCTGTGAAGATTCCGTAATTACAAGACCAAGATTTACAATGTAGAAGGAATTTGGGGAAAGAATGGTTTCGCCTTCTACTTTCATACAACATGAGACACGCACGCCGCTGAGGGGTGATGCCAATTTGTTGGCGCTTGTCCTCCGGCTGGCTTGACGTAGGCCCGACCATGGGTGCGCACGAACAACGGGTCCATTTTATCAAATGATTTATTCAGGACATGATCATTAATGGAGGAACATTACTCTCTCGTCAGGAATCAATAGATGCTCGGTCGCGGCACAGCAGGTCGCCAGGGTTGGCAGATCGAGAGAGACGCAGATCGAAAACTAACGAGGAACAGAGTCGACATGACTGCGTGAGGGTATTTGTATGTTTGTACCTATAAGGGAGCGAAGGAGAGAGAATATACGATGAATGATGAAGAGAGAGACCAAGGATCGCCATGCATTCTCACCAATTCCTACGCACACATCCGCGCACACATGTGTGCGTCTCCTTTCCCCTTTCCTATCGCTGCGCAACTCTTTCTGTCTACGCTGCGCTGCGACCCGTGCCGCGCTCCCAGCTCCACTAAATCATGGAAACAAAACCGAAACAAACCGAAATAAATTGCACGGGTAATGTATTCAGGCTGCAAATGATTATTCCAGATCCGTCGGGTTCAGCCTGCCTGCGGCTTTCCGCAAACCGCCGCGCTTGCCATTCCCCGGTTGCAGGGCACCCCAACCACGTTGACGTATCCTGCGCCGCTACGCACTCTCTCACGTGTCCATTCCTGCGTTCAGAACTGTCCCTCCGACCTCCTATTTGATCTCGTCACCCGAAACATAATTAGCCTCACGTCAACCCGTTTGGGAATTCGTTATCGCGAAAATACTTTTGCACCTGAAATTGACATACGTTACTCCCTCTTTATAGAATGTTTCCTGATTTTCAGGAATTCTAACAAAGAGAATACCGCTTCTTTCATGTTTATCGATAACTAGTGAAAATTTTATTCTGTTATTACAGATACATGAAAACAACGACCGACTTTAAATTTATTAAAGACGATGAAGCGAAAGATTTTGAAGATTAAATGAATGTCACGATAATATTTCAGATACTTCATTGATTTTATATATTACATAATTAGTACAGAATGCATTACGTTATTGTATTGAAATTTTATTCGGTAAATAATATTTCTGAAAAAATAATCATGATTTTATGCACAATTAATGAACTAAATTTAATTAAGTTTGTTAAAATTTCTTTTACTCTCTTGATTCTACAAATCATATATGTTTATGTCTCATTCCCTCGAGTAGTGAGCCGCAACCGGATTCTGACAAGCGTCACATCAGATACAATTCGCGTCTCACGCGTCCTCATACGCTCGATTCGCCAAGCAGTGTCGCACATTCAGCGGCGCGTCCCGCCTGGCAAAAGCAAGTGACAGCCAGTTCGCCGCAGCGACAAGATTAAGGAGTAGGGTATTTACCTCGACAAGGTGACAGCTTTGGGTACGAAGTCGAAGTAAGGGGTTGGGCGTTGCGTGAAGATTTATGATTGTTACGCTGCAGGCAGTGGGTGGTGGAATGTAATAGGCAGACCGCTGCTTCCCTGGGGGCCCAGAGGCGACACAGAGTCCAGCGGACAAGGGTCGGTTGGTGCCTGCGAAGGTTGCCGTAACACGGGTCTAATAGCTCGTTTGATCGGGACACCCGCTTCATGGTGCGGGTCCTGGCTTGCTTTATCGCGTCTCATCTCTCCTTTCGTTCCGCCCTTACTCGTCGCGCTCGTTCGCTGCGAGAAGCATCATCCAACAGTGCACTGATGAGACAGGCTTTACGGCTTCTGGAGATATTGTACTTGAATTCAGGGACTTCCAAGCCTTTTGTTGAAGAGTACGTTGATGCAAATTAGACATCTTGTCTTACCGTTTTCTTCCGATATTGATATAGAAAATATATTGATGAAAAGGTGTACCTAATTTATATTCATCAAAGGATAAAAATTATGAAAATAATTACACTATGCAATATTATGATACATTAATTAGAAAAATATTATTATTTAAATAAATAATATATTTTAAGCTTTTAATTATTATTGTGTAAATTATCATGTTGTAAATATTTAAAACTTTTTTATCACTGTATAATAGGGTTCTTAAAAAATTTTTAAAAAAGTTTATTTTATGTATGCTAAAAACTATCATTTTCCAATTATAATCAATAATTTATTATAAAAATTTATTATAAAAACATTGTTAAATCAATTTTTGCTTTTAAAGTGTAAAGCGTAAAAATGTGATAATTACAAGATATACTTAAATATACATATGTAGGTACATTAATCTTTTCAAAAATATGTAAATAAATAAACGTTGTCCACAGTTTGAGGTTCACCTTATATAATTAACAATATTAAGCCTCAAAATAGTGCATTACTCTTGAAAATTATATAATAATTCACTATTGACCTCACCATTTAATATGTTTCAATAAATACCTAAATCAGATATTATATTAAATCGCTTTTCATTCAAGTCATAATCCTGTTTGCATATTGTTTGTATTTCAATACAGAAATTAACGTATATAAAATGATAATTTTGAAATTCAAAAAATATCTAAAAATGTGACACGTGCTTATGTTTATAAAATATCAGTTTTCTTTTATTCTTTTCTCAATTATTCAACTCAAATATGAAGAAAAACTGGCGCATAGGAAAAATCAAATTATATTTACCACATAATGAAAAAAAAATAGCACAACCATGGAAATATCTGGAGATTACTATAATCAATTTTAGTACATTGTACTGAACGTAATATTTATCGTGACAAAGATTCAAAGCTATCCTCATTAGACGAAAACAAATCGAGAATTTACGTTTTTCCCGAAAGCAATCTATTATTTTGAAACAAGCAAATGTTGAAATGGAGTAACGCCTAATAATGTAAGCTCGAAACAAATGAGTGGCTGATAACCCTCATCGCGCAGTTGAACAAGAAAGAGAGAGAGATCAGATGTCGGGGACCGTCGTGCCTGGAAGAAGCACAGCTAGACGGAGTCAAGACAGGAATGGGGCAAACCAAAGGAAGGGAGATGAGCTGCGATGGTTGAGGTATGAGAAATAAGAGGATGGTCCTTAAAAGTTCGGGAAGAGCCGCTCTCTACTGGCAGCAGCCAGAACGAGAGTTGTTATCTAATTTTACTCTCAACGCTTCTTCGATTTATTCGCCAACTTTTCGACGCATTACAATATGCTGCTAACAGAGCTCGGATCGTCTGCCGCCGGCGTTCTCTCTTTTCCGCTTTCGGCTTTTCCTTCCTGTCTGCATTCTCCCTCTCTCCTTCAGTCACTTCCGTCCTCTTAACAGCATATACGTATCAGACAACTTATACCATACATAACATATGTATCTATATTTTTATATCTATCTACAATCCTGACAAATACTTTCTCGCGATCAATTACTTCTTCAAATCTTTAACTTTTCTCTAAATAGCTTCTTTATAAATACTTGCCCTATCTATAAATATAATTCTGATAATTTAATCATGATTATTCTTTATATGTTTATCATACAATTAGGATAAACTTCCGAAAAGCCAACACCTCCGATTTTTTTGGGACTACGTATATCTACGTATTTTGACGCGCTGATTACGAATGTGATAGTGGAAATTGACGCAAATTTGATTTTCAAGGTCAAAACTTGAAAAATTGACGTTTTTTTAATTATTTTAGTAAATATTAAAAATTTCAAAAAATATTTCCAACAAAAGTTGTAGATTTTTTTAAAATACACATTTTATGTTCTATTCATTTTTACTGTACGAGTGATAGTTCGAGAAAATCAAAGTTAAAAATGTACTTAATGAACTCTCGTATAGCAAGAAAAGTTGTTACACGTCACATATTTTCTTGCTTATTTAAAGCAGAAAATCTATCCCAAATTATTTAAATAAAGCAGAGAATAATTTGGGATAGATTTTTTGCTTTAAATAAGCAAGAAAGTACATGACGTGTAACAACTTTTCCTTCTATACGAGTTCACTAGGTACATCTTTAACTTTGATTTTTTCGAAAACTATCACTCGTACAATAAAAATGAATAGAATATAAAATGTGTATTTTGAAGAAATCTACAACTTTTGTTGAAAATATTTTTTGAAATGAATTTGAAATTTTCAATATTTACTAAAATAATTAAATAAAACGTCAATTTTTCAAGTTTTGAAAATCAAATTTGCGCCAATTTCCACTATCACATTCGTAATCAGCGCGTCAAAATACGTAGATATATGTAATCTCAAAAAATCGGAGATGTAGGCTTTTCGGAAGTACACCCTACAATTATATTAACTTTAGCGTTTTTAAATAATTTTGTGTTACAAATTAATATTAATCTAATTTTTGAAAATCTACCTTTTAACTAACATTTCATTATTTGGAATAATTTATAAAATTACCGATAATTCAATTTTTCATACTTTGCAAAAATAATCAATAATTATTAATATTATTATTTAATAAATATACTTTTTTCATTGTTAAATTTAATAATTTAATATTTTTTCAATATCCAATTCAATAATCTAATCTAATAACCTAATTTAAATATTCATTTAATAGTCAAATATAATTAAAACTAAAAAATATTACATTTTTTTATTATACAAGTATCACGTATACGCGCATTAAACCTTTGAATTCAAGCATGTTTGATATATCGATTCTCAATTATTTGAGACAAAGAGAACGCTTTTGTATTTGTTAGTGGTAATCGGCATACACATACATACACATATACTACCTGAGTTCATTGATCAAAGGATCATTTGTGTGGATCTTTCGTGGTTACCTTTGGAGGACGCGTTCGTAAACTATTTTAATTACAGCTCTGCTGCTATTCTATTCTCTTGCAAGTTGATCCGCCAGTTGCTCTATACTGTTGCTTTTACCGATCTACCAGTTAGATAATTTCGCGAAAATCCTACGCAGTACAAGATGAATATGTCATAAAATGAAATCGATGAATAATGCGGTTATATATGTCCGGATAACATAAATAAACCCTGTTAAATATTACAGAAGCTTTAAAAGTAATAAATCAGAAATAAAATTGCTCGCACACGATCATATCTCCCAGATTTCAATTTGACATTAAAATCTGGAAAATGCGTACATTGCTGTTTGGATTAAATTACTGTCTGTCCGGTTTTAACATTTTAATAGAAGTTTATAAAGATCTCGAAAAGGATCTCTAGACCATGTTTTTCCACGTTTTTAAATGCTGTTAGCTGCATTATTTTTTCGATAATATTGATTGGTACAAGGCATCAGTTCCAAAACTAACTAAAAAGTTTGAAAGGTATAGTCCTCGTGACAATAAAGTATGTTTCATATCTGTGTGATGTAGACAACCAATTACAATTTTTCAGTTGCTGGATTGCATTTTTCTGTTGAATGGATTGCAAACGTTCGCATCGTTGAAAGAATTAATCCATCATGTCATGTTGGACAATGCGCTATAGTCGTACTATTTTTTGTATTAATAACAAAATTTAATATTACATTTAAAAAACTTATATATATATATATATATATGTATGTGTGTCTACATACATACATATATATGTATATATTTGTAAAAACAATTTATACTGCATTTTTTTACATATAAGTATCTTTATAAAAATAGTTGCTTCTTGTAGCAATTAATTTTTAATTGTTTCAAAGATCGTCGATATGGAATTGCATTTTTATGAAATTGTGTAATTACACTATGCAATTATTTTCACATAGCCGACCTAGTGCAGGCTCGTATCTCGTAATATCGTGCATTGATATTTCAGTTAAACAGCCGGAACTCTTTGTCGCGTAAAAGTTGGAGTCGTTGCAGCTACGAAATTGTTTTAAATTGGATCAGCCCGATCAGAGAATGCCCATTAATGTAGGTATATTGAACGAGCGCGGCCGCGAGAGCGACTAGAGCGTCCGCGCGCAGCGCTTGAATACCTCCGGCGCGGCGAGCAAGGGCGCGCCGAAATTTTCGGGAAAATTACAACGCGAATTCTTCCACACTCCATGGTTACACGCGTAACGTTCATCGAGTTCACTCCAGCGCGAAGGGCTGTTACACTTGATCAAAGCCGACGTGTACAGTTACGTACATCCGATCCCTCTTCCCCGCGCGTATCCCGACCCGGCGTCTCTGTCATCGTATAGGTGCGCTTCAGTCGCGCTATTTGCATATTACTGGCGTGCGGCGTGCCGGCAACAGGCCATCGAAATACCGTCCCTCTCCATCGGGCGCCCACCCTCTTTGTCTCTCTGTCGTTCTCGGCAAAGGGAGAAACGCGTTCCCGGTATCCCCTCTGACAAAAATTTCAATATGGCACGCCGCGAACCGTACCGCGCAGCTTCGACGTGCGTTATTTTCGAATTCTATCGAATGAAATCGCGGAATTGCATGGTACAAAATACGCTTCAAATATAACCGGGGATAGTAATGCAACAGTCGGTGATTGTACCGGGAGAGGCGAGAGCAATGCCGTTATGCCGATGTGGAAGCAAGAATTGACAGGTTTACTTTGATTGGAACTGCTGTTTGCCATGGCTTGTATTCTTTCTTCGTGTGTAATTTATACGTTCCTTTCTCCGAGTCACTTGAGGCAACTTAACTTCAACGAAGTCATACAGTAGTCAGATCTGTGTATGGTCAGACATCGATTCCCTTCTTTCAGCGCGTGTTACGCTTTGTCTGTCTACATTATTATTAATATCAAATTAATTGCCTAGTATGTAATTTTTACATTTAACAATTTGCACAGAAACAAAAATAGTAATTAATTTCTGTACGGCTCTCCATTGCAGATGCATCAGTTTAATAGCGATCATTGCAGAACATTTCAATTTATTTGAACGCTTTATCGCGTGACCATATTATTAAACAGGTATTATTAACTAAAACAACAAAAGTGCATTATCGACGTGGACAAACATAAATTATGTTAATTAATGCTCGCGCCGCCGTGCAATATATTTTCAATCGCGGTAACGTAAATGATTGTTCTCGGAATTTTTTGTTCATGTTAAGTTATTAGATCGCATATAGCCACGCGCCATTGCTAGTAGAAACTCAATTAATGAAATGTCACACGGCTTGATGGAAACATTTTTCCGAGCTTCTTCCATTGGTAACGCCCCGAGCCGAGTGGATTGCGGATACGATTGATACCCTCGCGCCCCGGTAGTCTCGAATGTCTTCGAGAGGAATTTTCGTTCGCGTCGCGCAAAGCCCGAGAAAACGTGCATTGGTACAGTACGCGCGTACGCTTTACGCGACCAATTGAATTTTCGCCGAGAGCCAGACACGGCTGCGCACACAGCACGGGTAAACGAACGGCGAAGTTATATACGGTAAAATTAAAAAGCGCGCACGTGCGCGCGCGTGACTCAACGGCTGTGCGGGGCGACGTCGCAACGTCGCGTCGGTACATGTGTGTATGTGTGTTGGTGCCGCGGAACGTACACGCAGAGTAAATCACCGCCGACTACTTAGCTCGGCCGTTTCACGAGTTACCGTGTTCCGCACCGATTTAAAACTTTAACTATCCTTATAATCACATATTGCGAAGTTGATCCGTGTCCTTTTTCTCTGTCCTTCCCTGCCGCCCTGCCCGTTTCCGTCTCTGTCCGTCCTGCCGCATACCTCCTCGTACTTACAGGCCCGAGCAAAACTCTGCTTAGGTCGCTGACGAGCCTTGTCCAACTCGCTGTCGTCCACGCCGCAGGCTGCCGAGGAGAAAGGAGACGAGGGTGAACGTAGCAAAGTTCCGAAGTTAAAAATTGTTTAAATTGTCGGTTAACTGTTAGCCGCCGGGGCTAATGAAACGTGGAGCCCCGGCTATCAACCCTCGCTGCAGCCAGCCTGAAATACCCTGGTCTTCTCTGTCTCGCTCTTTCGCTCTCTCCCTCCCCCCTCTCTCTCTCTCTTTCTCTCTCTAGCACTCTCTCTCTTTCTCGCTTACGACGTACCTTTGACCTCGTCAGACGATACGACCGCACGAATACTGCGAGGAACTCTGCAATCACCTTTCGTCCCTTGGTTCTCCCGACGATACCGTCAACCTTTCTGCTTATATTGTACCTGACGTTACCGAATCTGCAAACTAAACAAAGTTGAGAAAATTGTAAATTTTTTATGTTAACAATGGATTACATGGTTACTTATTTAGAATACGGTATCGGATATCATACATATTTAAAAGAGTATTATATATAATAAAATCACTTATTAATTAGGGAATATGTATAACTAATGTTATTACGTTCACGTGATGATTGATTACGAAAAATTTAAAACTGGACAAATATAAGTTGATAAGAAGAGCTGGGACGAGAGTTATGCGAAAAGAAACTCTCCAGAAATTCTGAAACAAATGAACGAATAGAATCATCCTGACAGTCGCGTAGGAAAGGTGTACGAAGATGAAAGCCAGTAAAGCCACAGAGCATATGCACGCTATTCCATATTTCGTCGTTTTTCTCCATCTTTTGCTTTTTGCCACTTCCGTTATAACAATCAGAAAAGCTCGCCCAATTCTATGTTGCTTTATACGTATCGCAAAGAATATATTATGCGATACGCGTTACGTAATTACATCCTGTAAGGAACGATTTATTACTCTGGCATCCACAAAGCTCATTTTACACGACGGGATTGTCGACAAAGCTCTTAGTTTGAAACTTATTAGAAAACTTATAATCAAAGAACTTGTAGAAAGTTCTGAATTTATCCTGTTCTGCGAGATACAATGGGATGACTCGTCATTCGCTCGTTTGCATTCATATCGCTTGTGTATTGCGCTTTTGCAGTACTTTAAATGCAGCTTCGTCAGATGGATTCGCGCCTGAGCGTAGACGCGTCAGCACCTTCGATGTTAAACGCACATATTTGACGAACGAGTGATATGCAACCGCCAGATAAATCGAATTTACGATAAATCTGAAAGGACTATGGCAAAGCCGTTCCGGTTGCAGGACGAGACAAAGAAATAGGAAAATATACAATATATAAGTACATATATACAGACAGAGGAAGAGAGAGAGAGAGAGAGGGGGGGGGAGAGAGAGAGAGAGAGAGAGAGAGAGTAAGAGAGACAGGGGGAGGGGGAGCTTCGACGAGGTGCTCTTGGAAATCGAGTCACGGATATCGCGTTGAGGCAACCGGATATTCAGAGCTTCTCCGGGTATCCTGGGCGATCCGGTATCCACGAATAATCCTACCACGCTTCCGATCTTCGTAGGACGTTAAATGCCATTGTAGACAAAGAACGGATGAAGTGAAGAGAAATAGAGAAAAAAAACACAAACAACGAGAACCGCCTCATATCATCGAATATCGAAGATAAAAAGAATTTAATTAATTGTTGTATTAAAGCAGATCAAATAAAATTAATATGCAATATAAGTTTGCAAATTCTTCGTTCCGCTAGGAATAAATAATAGCTTGATATTCTGTTTAACACGACAGAGAAATAGCTTTGTCGCAAAAAAAAAAAATGAAAGAATTTTTAACTCTCGATACAATTACAAACTACGCTATTCGTAAAAGTTTGAAAGTTTGAAATATAAACTTTTCGGAGCTTTTTTTTTTCATCGATAGCAAACAGCAATGAAACATATTGAAAGTTGAATACATTCATGATTTTTACCTTCATTATTTCTTTCTGTTCAATTATCTCACGTTATAAAATAACGTAAAAATTAATTTTTTTTTTATATTCCATTTACGTCCATCGTGAAATAAAAGTTTGAATAAGAGATAAAAATAAATAAATAATTTTGCGGTTACCCACCAAAAATTAATTCATGTTTAGTGGCATGTGCTAAAAATTTAATTTATTGCATATTTTGTATTTAATTTGAAAAATACGAGATAATATATGACACGTTAACGTAATTTTTACAAATGAAAAAAATTAGCATAATTTTTTTTATATTATGCAATTTGAATATCCTTAATTCAAACTAGCGAACTTGTAATATGTTTTCATTTTTTCCCCTCTTTATATAAATGTTGGGTAAACCCTACAGTTTTTAACCCTCTCTTTGCATGCCCCAAGAGAAAAAGTAAGAAATATACCATAAAACATGACCCTAAAATTAACTGAGTCCTTAATTACTTTTTTCGCCTCTATTTGCAACCAATCTGTCCTCTATTAACTATTTTACATTATCGTGTAATTATTTTGAATTGTACGATATAATTGCATTCCATTCTAAAACACTTTAAATTTAACAGGGAAAGAACATGCTAAATAATTGTTGTGTTAAAATTATCCATTGATATATTGTAATCATACTGATAAACAGATGCATTATAGAAAAGTCATGCAAAATTATTCAATAATGAATAGAATTCTATTAAATTTCTATTTTCTTCCCTTTTCATACCATACATTCATTTCTATCTGTCCTCGCTGTTCCAGAAATCATTGTCATCATTTTGTCATAAGTCTCACCGTATTTTTCTCGCATCATCGATATATCGTTAGCGTCAAATCGAGCTCCTGACGGCAAGGGTATGCGAGGGGTAATATTGTCACGGATATTACTTGTGCAATAGAAACACGGCGTCTGTGTCGGTGGTCACGATCGTTGGAGTGTTTAGTCTAGTGTCTCCCGCTGTTGTGACAATCCATCCGCGCGCAAGCACAAAGACACGCACGCAAGTTAACGCGTACAAACGTACGACCGCACTTCTCTAACCGCACAGATAGAACGCACACGTACCATGGGGAATGTACGACATAGAAGAGGGTTTAGGGGGCTGGGGCTGGGCCGGGACATCGGTGAGAGTCAGGAGAGAGGTATACAGAGGGAGACTACGTACATGCTCGGGATTACGGCGATCAATGCGGTAAGCCTTGTTTGTTTTGCGCTGGACCCATCTACGCCCACGCGTCCATACACACACACACATACATACATACGCTCACGTCTACATACACGTACACAAATAGAGACACGTACGCACAACGGCGCCGCATCGTTCTGAAATCAGTCCTCTCTGTGGATTTCATTCATCGTCCATAGTCTCGAATTACTTCGGGTCCGAGGTATCCGCAAATTGAAAGGTCCGCCGATGTTTTCTTTTTCCCGCGTGTAACCGCTGTCATCGGCTTTTCCGAAGTATCCCGGAGAACGTGTTGCTCGAAACTCCCAACGAGTGGTAACGCATTTTAATCGTATTTTAGTTGCAGACTGTGTTGATCGCGACACACCATAATCCATTAAAATACCGTTTCCCATGGAAAGATAATAGCGCATAAAAATTAATATTATATCGAATATGCATTAGCGTTTAAAATAAACGATTACATATTTGAGTTTTTACGCATCGCGTTAAACCGCATGAAATTAGACATTTGATTTGCATGTGTATTTGATCGTCGTTTTATTGCAAATGCTCAAGTAGAATATGTCTAAATGTATCGCTGTTCAGGAACATTTTCACAGGCATATGATGCAAATGAATTGTGGCACTTTCCGTGACAAATTATTATATACCTTCTCGCAAGTACCGCGGATGCGATTATCGCACCTTAGATCCGACAGAAACTTCTCAGATACGTCGCATCGGGTTATTATTACTGGCTTGCACGGCGGTATCATTAAAAATACTTACCTGCTCCGGTGCCACTCTACCCTCGCGAGTGCTGGCATGCTAGCATGCATTACCGCCACACTTTTTCACCGGTTTCGCTACTATCCCCTTCCGCCCCTTTCCGGTACAACCATCTACTCTACCTCACCCCCACACACCCACACGCCAGGGATCGCTGTTGCGCGTTTAAGCGACCAACAGCCGCGGATCGAGATATCGGATAAAGATTAGGCGCAAGTGCCAACGCCGGTAACCTGAGCGTGGAAAAAGGACGAAAAAGTAGACGGAAGGATAGTGGTGCCTCGCCCGCTTTTTGCACCCTTCTCCGTAGGAAGACTTCGAATTAACTCCCGTGGCTTTTTCACAAGAGTAATAGGGCCGACTGTAGACGAGATGAAAAACAGAGACAGAATTGGAGAACGAGCAGTAAGAGAATGTGCGGTATAAGGGCCGGCTGCGGAAGCGCGCGCGTGGGAAAGGGTACGAGTGGATATACCTTCATAAATACTTCAGGGCCAGGCATCGGAAATTTTGCAGTCCGGTTATGATCGTCCTCAAGGACAGTGAGAGGGTGTATTCGCGGATGAAAAGAGGGTTGTGAATATATCGGTCTCGTGGTTTGATATAAATCGCGCTATTCTCGAAAATAATTTATGGCGAACGATACATTTATTTATATATATGTAAAATAGACGATATATGTATATATGAGATAGATCATTGATGTGTTATTCTTCCTGTAACATAAATAAAATAAAAAAATTTGCTTTATTAATCACATTGAATTAACAATCTAGTAAAAAAAATAAATAAATAAAAATTAGCAATATATATATTATAAGTAAGAATTTAAATTATATTAATAAACATCCAAATTTCATCAGTGTATATGGCTGATAGACATTTGGAAAAGCAGCACGTATACATATATATATATATATA
>JAJVSH010000009.1:1718547-1807891 GCA_021460005.1 Tetramorium alpestre | reverse complement strand
TCTCTCTCTCTCTCTCTCTCTCTCTTACTCTTTCCTTTCCTCCCTTCCGGCTCATTGGTCGCCCTCATGATTTAACCTCGCGTTCTGTTTTCCAAACGACAAAGCGAAAGGAACGAAAGGTCTGGCGAGAAGAAGCGCTACTTCATTTTTCCAGATACCTGCACTCGAGTAAAGCCATCTTTCGACACGGTTGGTGCGAACGCAAATACAGCTGCACAGCATAGTGATGTTAACTCATACATGTCGTGCATATTCATCATGTATGAAATGATGCTATCCAGGAATACTAATCAATGGAATGAAATGATGTGCAGCGTGTAAGAATTTATGTGATTGTAACAGATAGCAGTTTTTTAACAAAATCTTAATTTAGCAAGATATTGCTTTACTTCGACTTATTCACGATAAATAAGTTATTTATATATAGCAAAAGTTAACTAAAAGTCGTAAGTTTTAAAAATCTAAAGCTAAATTCTAAATGTCACAGATAATATTTCTATTATTTGTTGCCTCAATTCCTTATAATATTAGTTACAAGTATAATATTATTATTTTTAATTTCATTATCATCATGTAACTTTTGAAATAGTTCAAACAATAACGCAGTTTTTTCCTATTTTCTTATTATCTGTTTAATTTTCCTAATTCTCTAATACACAATTACACAGTTCATGAAATTGAGTACATTTTATAGGATGTGGAATAGTGGGACGAGCATCCGTTCTATTGAGCGTCCTAAAACACTATTGCATGCCATCACCTATATACCTACCTACGAACTATGCTGATTAAACTATCCAACCTTATGTCTACGTGAACGTTCCTGCATGTCATAAATTGAAGCACTTGTAGCGTGGAGTCTGTCCAATCNTTGGTTCGTTTCCAAGCTCTTATGGTTCTCGCGTTCTCCGGAGATATGCGAGAACACACGTCATGCATGTTGGTAACATACAGACATACCTATGTAGATATGTTAGTAATGCACCAGAACGCAGAACGTGCGTAGAGATTTTGCTTACATATATAATATTTATAGTTCATAAGATATAAATATGTATGAATTAACATTTCTAAAACGTAATATTCTGAAGAATTATTCGAGAGTATTCTAATCGTAAAAAATTATTTATAAAATACATTTTTAAAAATATTTGTTAGTTTAAGAAACATATATGTATGTATCTATTATATATTAATTTTTATAGTAAAAATATAAAAAGATTTTTTTATACATATGAAAAGACAATATGGCGTCTTGTAATATGATAAATGATTGAATTTTATCCAGATATGCGCACATAAAGAAGTATAAATAAATAATTAGCAAAACTATTTTTTAAATATTGTATAAAGATTGCTACATAAATTATATAAAAATAATTATTTAGAATTTTTATTGTCACTGCACTTAAATTATATACAGCAATTCTAAATCGTTTTATTATGAACTATTAATAATAAATATTAATATTTTACGTATATGTTATATAATATGTATATATGTATACATATGTACACCATTATATGTTCAACACTTCTCGAAAAAAGTGAGGAAAATTTGTAAGAAAGATCGTAGGATTTCTTCAGAAAGTGCAACTATAAATGTTATTATTGCTTTGCAATCTCCTCTTGTAGCCCTTTCTTCGTGCTATATCCCAGTCATATCTATCACTACTTTTCGTCGCCTCGAATTCGACCCGCTTGTCGCAGAACTTTCTCTATAAAAGTAAAACGACAAAAATGAAAACTGCATCGACGAAACGTAACCGCGGCGACCAACGTAACGATGCCCGATGCAGAACTTTAAGACATGATAATACAATGACGTACGATAAGTTATTCTGATGTAAAAGACATTACTGCATATTTTCTTCTAATTTATATTAAATAAATTTCATGATTAATTTAAAATTTAGTTGCCCATATCAAACTATTTACATCAACTTTTAATTAAATTTACCTCATCTTTATTTCAAATAAATTCTAAAATTTCGTTGTCTGCTCGTATTCAATTTTTTTTTTATCAAAAAATATTTATCGATTAATTTTATGAATGGCAATTTGGTTTGATTTAAATACTTGAAAACACTGAAAATTAATAATCGCGCAAAATTACAGAAATTAAAAACGCTGCTGAGAATCGCAGCAAGATATGAGTAAAATATAATAAAAAAAAGTAAATGTACGAAAAGTATGTGTATGTGGGAGGAGGGAAGGGGAAGAAAGAGAGAGAGCGCGCGCGTGTATATGTGTACACCATCATCTCTCAAACTTACGGAGGCGGGTATCCGGTGGATATTTTGCTGGATGTTTTCATATACATCCAACAGCGGCAAGGGAGACGCCGAGGTAGCACTTCGCTGCTGTAAAACAGAGCATTATTATCCTTCTAGTCCATTACCCAGGACACTACGGAGGCCGGGAAGTCGGGTGGAAGAGGATGCTATGGCAAAAACCAAAAACCCGGGCAACTACGGGCAAGGGCCATTGACTCCAACACTACCGCCTTTCAGCCCTCGACGTGATTTATCTCCGGATTCTTGGTTTTTGACTTTCATCTCCCGTTCGAATACCGCGGGCTGCTTCGCCCTTTTTACCATATCCTGCCCGTGGCGTTTTGATTTTTCCCGAGATTTTAATATTCCACTCGACGCGCACTGCGATTCTCTATGTGGCGCTAAACACGATCTCATTTTGATATCGGTGGAAATAAAATATTCGGCGACAGGGTGGTAGATATGAAACGTAAGGGAATCGCGTTCTGACGAATAAATGAAAAGCAAGGAAATACATTGTGTTACTGCGAATACATAGCATTTTTCTCTTCTTCCTTTTATTCGCAAACTTATATTTTGTCACGTTACATCATGCTTAAAATTATCATTAAGTATCTATTATCTTCGTGAATCAAATCATATAACAGTACAATGGATAAATACAATTTTCAGTAAGATATAAAAATTTACACTGTTGTTTCTAAATATGTATACAATAACTTTAACATTACTCTGCAAACGCAACAGGTAACATTGCCGAGAAAAATATATATAAATTTATTGAAAGAAATTTGCGAAAAGTGGACAAATTAACGTCCTACTTTCGATGTAGCCACGTAATTAAATCCAAACCAGCATGATCAAGAACCCCTTAATTATGGAGTTTAATAAGTTCCAGGCAGTCGAGCGCCTTGAGCGTTTACAAAACGCGACGAGTTCCGCGTTCGTCGAACTAAACCCCTTTCAGCCCCCCTGCGTCTACAACTCTCCTCCAAAACGCCATTTCCACCCTTCGATTCGTCGGCGTCGAATGCCGATGAAGTATGTGTCAGTATCACGGCCGTGGAAAGTTTTCGGTCTACGCGAAACGCAGCCGTTGTTGAAATATCTCGAAAGGTCTCGCCGCCCCCCTTCTTCCCCCCCCCCCGCCTTTGCCAATTCCCCTCGTCGGGCAAGCAACATAATATCAAGCTACCCCGAATCTAAGCATATTTAAGCCGGGGCGGGGAAGAAATATAGGTGCGTTCGCCGAGGCGGACTTGCCGCAGCGGGAAAAGGCGGGGTACGAGGGGGTGGCTGCATACCCACTTTTTTATATACTCTCGCCATGGAAGGTTATGAACACGGAGCTGGAGGCATATGAATAAAGTGGCCAAGTTTTTGCCACGTATATCACAGGGTAACGTTCGCGCCCGCTTTAAAGCGATTATATATATATGTATATATGTGCTCGCGGCTCGATGTAATGTTACTTCTTTCCACGCGGCACAATAGGGACCCCGTTTAACCGCGCTTGAGTAATTACAGGCTGGCAGGCGATGGATAGTTTTGTCCGCGAGCAATTTTCTGCGATTCGCGCGCGCCCCAATATTCGGTTATTAAAGTAGATAACGTACGCCCGTAATTGCAAATTTAGTCGTAATTGCAATATTTGAAAGGGTGAATTTTATGTCAGATATTAAAACTGTACGGAGCAACATCGATACGTAAATATCAGGAAAACCGAAAAGATTTCGAAGAAAAATTCACAATTTTACAATTAATTTTATAAAATCTACTTTTACACTTATAGGTACAATACAAAATTAAATAAAACATCATTTTACATATAAATTACTTGATTGGAAGAATGAACTATCGTAATAGTTCTCCTTTAAGTACCGATAAGCTCGATGATATATCTCATGCTAATGTGCCAAAATAATGCTCTGACAGCGTGCCAACGCTCGCATAATAAAGCAACTGAAAGAAACCATTATTTATGGCTAACGACCGACAAATCTCGTTGCTCAATATGTGTATATAGTCGCGATGACATAATATACTATAGTATGTATGTATGAGTAAATGATTCGATTCGATACGTAATTAATCAATCTACGTATCTCGTGTATTCGAGTATCTCCCGTTTCGCAATCATGTTCTCACACCCCCCCGTCGTCAAAGTCCACAAGTTTCAATCTGCCTATTGGCGGATAGTGCCGCGACGTTCACATCTTTATACGGCGCTTCAGAACGTAGACGAAGCTTTCTTCATCCCTCAAGCCTAATCAAGAAGAGTAAACCGGCAGCGATGACGGCAGAGGGTGAAAGAACGGAGGAATGAGTTAAAAAGAGGAAGCTAGGGTGATTTTGGAGGGTGTTTTAGAGTCGGGGTGAGTTAGAATCGATGCGTTATCCAGAACAATCGTTGACTGAAAATGAAGAAAAACAGAAGGGAGAAAGAGAGACAGAGAGAGAAAGTTAAAGGGATGAATTTATATCGCGATCAGACGAAAAAAGTAGTGCGCGGGAGGAAGCAGAGCGGTTTCGTGTATATACCTGTATATACTGTGTAATAGTGAGAGAGAGAGAGAAAGATAGAAAGGTAAAAGCGAGCGTCTGAAAGCAGAAGGAGCAATGAGAGACGAAGACTAGGAAGTGGTAGGATATACCACAGTACGTATGGCAGGGTAGTTAGCCAATCGCATTGCTGCGCTACACCGCAGGAATATGAATGAGCGAAAAGCTCACCGCATTTTATAATTTTCTTTTGCTTGTGCTTCCCTCAGTGAGATAAAGCAAGGTGAAGAGAGAAGAAGATGAGGAAAGAGAGAGCTAAAAGTTGCGCTACGATTTCTTGTTTATCTTGCATGCCTTGATTGAAAATACTTATTCCTCTGCATGAAAGAAATTTCCATATAAGTGAAAATTATTTATATATGCAATACCACATGCTGTTATTGAAAAATTGCTTGAAAGTACCATATGTCCTACCTAACTCTTCGCGTTTTATATTTAACTTTTATTTTTCATGTAAATGAGAACCTGTATGTACATTTGTTCGTGCGAAATGACTTTTTTTTACACATCAAAAGACAGTCAATCTGGATTTTAATAACAAATACGTTTGATGTGCGTTTGTTGGAACGAAAAGAATGAACATACCGATCTGCAAATATATGTATGAGCGCTGTATGTACTTCGTATCATGTTATGATATTGTTCTTGTCGAAATTAATTATGCATACTGAATTTAATTCAGTTTAATTTTGTTTTTTTCAACCTTTTTCTGAGAAAATCACCACACAATTTTAGTGAACCGCTTTACCGCAATTCAAAATGAAAATCACGATGAAATGAAAACTTGCCAGTCATATAAAGGCATGCGCGTTCAGCAAATGCTCATACGCCGCTTATTGCGACAGGATTCGCATAAAATACGGAGTGAAAGCTCGCATACGACGAAATTGACGTTGTGTGTGATATCAAACGGAATTTAATATGAGCAGCGAGGCTTCGTTATCAGCATCGTGGGACACAGCACTCCATTTCATTAAATTTGTTCGATAAAAGCACCGCTGTATTTTACAAACTAACAAACGAAATAGCGAGGCTAATGGCTATCGCTGTTGGCGAGTAAAAGGATCCCTTAAAAATAGTATACAGTTGTCTCTGTCTTTCTCTTCTCTTGCTCAGGGCAACACATCGGCGATAACCGTTGTACGTGCTCTGCTATTTAATAGAATCTTAAACCAACAGCACAGTAGTAACATGCTACTTGTTATGAGGTTTTTCGCAAGTCACGTACAAGTTGCATACAAATAGTAGACTTAATGTCGATCTCAATTTTTCTCACGAATAATATTAATTTTTTATTCTTTAGACGGAAACCGCTATGAAAAGTAGGAGAAGAAACTACGCGCCGTAGCGTCGCAACACTAGCACTTTGCTCGATACTATATCGCGATAGTACTATCCATGAGCCATGAGTTTGTACTTGATACCGTAATAAGCTTTTCTAATTACGTTCTGTGACAGAAAAAAGTTCCACGCAAAGGAAACGAATGAAAGGAGCCCGCGGTAAAGTGGAGATTATCAGAAATAGAGGGTGCGCACAATGAAATAAGACGTGTGTCGTGAATGCTCCCTGATCCAGAGTGATCCCCTTCCGGCGTGGAGCTTATCTTTGCATTTGCGCAGCGTATATGTATATACGTGCACGCGGTCGTTCTGCCGTGGCAATGTCTGCTTACGTATGTGTATGCGAGGGCGGCGGCAGGAATGGTAAACTAAATCAAAGAATTTCGCGGATTTACCGACGTGCAATCCCAGGATACTGCAAATGCACGGTCTCGGTAACCTCTTGTAGAATATTTCTCGGGAACCCGGTGGTTGCCTTCCCGTTATTTCTCTCTTTCTCTCCCGACATACCCTACGAAGACCGCTTCGTGAGAAAAAGCTCTCCCCCGGGTATTACCGATCTTTCGACCTCGTTTCTCGGTTGCCTCGTAACTCTCCCACTATTTGTTATCGTTCCTTATCTCGGTCAACTTTAAACGGCCGTACGCGCGAGTTATCACGCTCTCTCTAAACTGTTTCGCTCTGTTACGTTCGAGCGAGTTACCGCGCACCTTGGTGGATTATTATTGCTCCGGCGAAAATTGAAACCGATAACGACCAAGTATCACGAGCGAGAGAAAGAAATTTTTATTCCGCTAGTGTTGCGAATTGCGTCGCCATTTGACATTATCTCGAATCGATTTTGCGAAATTGTAAATAGAAGTTACCAGTGTTTGGCCTGATGGATTGGTTTCCGTAATTATTCGATTTCAATGGAATAGTAAATTATTCTTCAATAGAATAATAAATAATTTCTCGTATCTGCATCCATATAAATCCAAGCAATTTAACTGCTTATTGGAATTATTCATGCGCTCTATATATGAAAATACTAAAATTTAATATATTACAACATAATATTAATTACTTAATTATTTTTAATGTAACAACGATTATAAGAAGACAACACAGATGTGTGTATATTTTATTATAATAAAAAAATTAAAAGGAACTAACATAATACTCTCTTGTTAACGAGCTCTAGCAAGTTTATCTAAAATTATTTATGTAATACATATTTTCCTCACCTTTTTACCTTACTCTCTCTCTCTCTCTTTCTATTACGATTATTGTTTGTTACGATGCGTTATCGAAAGTCATATCGAGCACACTCCTGTGACAGTATCGCGTCAATTTCATCGATCAAACCCACCCAATCTCTCGCCTCACAAGTGACGTGGCATAAAGTAACGACGATAAAGCTGCGCAAGCACGACGAGTAGGGTGATAGTAATGAAATTTGATAAAGTTATACCGCAAACCTTTGTCGTTCTCACTGTCATTCTTGTGAAGAAATACATCAGGCGGTAAATGAATACAGGAAGAGAAAACAAAGAATAAATTATGCAAAATGTATTATCGATGATAAATAATGCTTCCAATGTAGAAAATAGCGGCAAAAGAAGAGATGAGACAATAACGTTTACATAAAAAATTGTTGTAAATATATTCTTTCTTTTTCTCATTCGTTTTTCTCTTTTTCTCTTAAATTGTCATCGTTTTATCGAAAAGTCATTTATTGAAAATAATGTTTATTCCTCTTTTTGTGAATGTTTAATCCATTCTTGAAGGACTAAGCGATACCTCAAAAATATCATTCAATTACATGTCTGTGAGTTTCCTTAATAACTCTTCCAGTCGAAGAAAAGCACAGCGCGACATAACATTGTAGACATGCGATTACGAGGTAAAGAAGAAGAAGTATGAAATATAGGACAATAGAACAATAAGAACGATAAGAACAGTCGAGTAGGGGATCCACCGCACCGCCACGAGGACGTAGTGCTCGACGAAAGAAGACGAAGGAGAGAAAAGCTCTAGGGCGTTTTACGCTTTATGTTCCTCGCGCTCTTCGCTCTAGCGGGGAGCTTTATGCGTTTCTCGTTCGCTGGTTCCCCGCATTTGCCTTTATATCGTCAGCATGCGTGTGCGCCGCGAGGCACAATCATAAATGTATAGCACCTACTGCGTGCATAGCCAACGCGTGCATTACGACACCGTTTTGAATGAAGTTTTCCTGGCCGCCGTCATCTCGTCGTCGTCGTCGTCTTCGTCCTGTTTATCGTATTCTCCTTCCGCCAGCGAGCCGCTCACCGAGCGTCTCCGTCTCGAGTTAAAACTCAGTGATGATAATATGGGGTAGAAGCTGCGGAAAACGGGAGAGAGTAAAATGATAGAGGGCACCAACGGAGGAAGGGATGGTGAACCAGGGGCGAAATGAGGACGGGGATGAGGAAGGCAAGGAGAATGTCATATACAATTCATACGTACAAACCTTGCGAGACATTTAGGATGCACATCCGGTTGCCAAGATGGCCGACCGTCGACTTCCGGCCCGGCAGGGAGTTGACTTTCGCGTTGCCATTGTGTGCCAACTCGCACAAAGATTCTCTCTCTCTTCCCTCTCTTGTTCTCCTCGCGATTCCTCTGTTTCATCTGTCTCTCCCTTTCGTTCTACTCTGCGAATCATATCTTCTTTCTTCCCAGCAAACTTTAGTTTTGTCTCTCGCTGATGTGTACGACAATGTATCGGGATACGCGTTAAAGTTTCCCGTAAAATCCCAAAGTACGCATATCTATTATATCGCAACATTAATCTTTTTGACTTCGCTTTTTCCCATATGAATTACTCGCAAGAAATAATGGTATTTGCGCGAAATTTCGTTTATTAATGGATGTCACCCAAATATAATATTTAACAAAGGATTGTCATAAATAATTCTTCCAGTGAGTACAACGTAAAATATATTTTGGCATTTGAAATATAGTTATCGCGTTATGGAGGTTTCATAGAAAAGTTATAAATTCAAGTGGATACCCGTACGCAGACACCTTTCGGCGGCATCGATCATTCGAGGAATATCCATTTGAAGTTTCCATAAATAATAACAAGCGTAACAATAAATAACGACAGTTTCGGGCGGAAAGCGAAATATATGCAATCTTCGTTAATGCATGAAGATGTTAAAAATTCAATCAGCTTGTGCGAAAATGTTTCGCGAGAGGACAATGTTCAATAGAATTAATTACTCGGCCAGACAAGCTTTCAACAGCGGAATTATTCAATGTCATTTTTCATACGCGGGATTACGCAAATGTGTCACTCGCTTACGGAAGACTGACAATTGCTATCGCCGAAATTTGTACTCCACGCACTGCAAACCCAGATTTACGCTTTTGACACAAAGTAAGGAAAGAGATACGATATTGCGCCTGACGCCACGTCGAAAATTAGCGTTTCCATTTAAACAAATCGATTTAACGGCGATACAAACGAGCCGCTGTAACCGCTGCTTTCACGAGCAATTTGCGCGAATTCCGGATCAATCTGAAGAGTAGTCGTATTTTACCGTTTTTCCCCACGGGGGCCTCGACGTGCTCGCTCTTTTTTGCCAATTAGAATATTAACGATTTATTGCCGGCGATTTTGGCAGACTGCGCGATTCGGTCATCCTGACTGCTGCTGCCGGCGTATACGCGATAAAGTTTTTGCTTAAAAAGTCCCTGCCCGTTTAAGATATTCCGGTCTGGTATGGCAGGGGTTGGCTAAAACATCAGGAATAGGAGACGGAGAGGCCACTTTCCTGATATCCCTCGGGATGAGATGCTATGTTTCGCCATGCTGCGCGCGCCCTTATCTCGCTAGAGTCATAGTTCACATCGAGGAGGGCTTTTGAAACTCTTTGTTTATGGCGAGTTGCCACAGTCTTGAGCGGACTTCAACCCTTTATACATGACCCTTCATCAATAAGATTAGAAATTTTAACATATATTTTTCAAAACAACTATCTCAATGTTGATAGAAATACAAACCGATTAATTTTTTTTATTTTTTATGCTCTGATAAGTCATAAAAAGATACATGTGTCGTTATAAAAATATTGTAAATTTTATATTAATAGGTGAATTTAAATTACATTCTTGGATAATCTTACTATATTAAATAATATCTTTGATTCATTCAATTTCTCGATAAAAATCAGTTTCTTCTAAAATATTAAAAGCAATATAAAATAAATTTATCGAGACCTCTCTTGAAATATCATTCTTTCGTCTCATAGACCCATGGCTCCGCACATCCACAAACCAGTAGTTTTCTTATGGTCGACACTTTCTTTCATCGGCCATTCCAACTCGAAGCAGCGGAAAATTTTATGCGACGGCTGACGGTCCCCGCAAACACTCGGTCTCTCGCACTATCAATATTTGGTATATGCATATTCCGGCATTGGGGACGAAGAGTTACGGTCGACAAGGGATGCCTTCCTCCCCCGCAAAAGAAGGGGAGAATCGGGCTCGGGGGTCGAGAATTGTAATCGCGAAGGTGTACTTCGAGGTACGTTCCCCTCTTTGCCCATAGTATGTAGCTTTCGTGCGGCGACACCGTATCTCCAAGTTCAATGTTTGCTCAGCTTGATTCATATCCCTTGGCCCACTCATCCCTATTATCCTTGGCTCTCCACAGGACTCTGTACCCATCCCTTTCTAAACCTCTGTACCTGCCCATATCGCGTCTCGCGTAGAAAGCCATAGCTGTATACCTTTTGTTCCTTTTCGCTCTTTTTACATGCGTGAGTATGCGTCTATACATACATGTACATATGCAA
This sequence comes from Tetramorium alpestre, assembly GCA_021460005.1. Lineage (NCBI taxonomy): Eukaryota > Metazoa > Arthropoda > Insecta > Hymenoptera > Formicidae > Tetramorium > Tetramorium alpestre. The sequence continues at coordinate 1,796,907 of JAJVSH010000009.1, read as the reverse complement.
TGGCATTGCGAGTAGGATCGTAAGCTCTTTCAAGACTGTGCTCTTATAGAATTCAATTCGAGAGGCACTTACGGTGATCTCGAGAACAAGAAAAAGATAATGTTAAACTCCGAATATTTCTACATATTTCCGATTAAACATAGTTACCATATATGTACATATTACATTTATATTATTTAAGATCACAGATTTGATCACAAATGAAAAAGCAATTTTTCTCTTAACTTCTTATATAATTATATAAATAATTAAACATAATTTGAATAGAAATATATATAATATTCTTACCATAATCAGTATCACATTATAATTAATTGTTCTTATAACAGAAAGAATAAAATAATAAAATTTGTTGTAATATAATAGCTATTAAAAATACTAACCACTTGATAACAAGATAAATATTGAAGACAAGAATTCAAATATATATGAAGATGACAAAATATGATTATTTGCCGTAATCTCTTCTGCTCTTTTATCTACAGTTTAATGCATTACTTTCTTCTTGCTTTCAAGCTTCCGTTTTGTTTACAAAGCGTCGGAGGAAGAGAAAGAAGGAGATGGAAAGAGAGAAAAAGAGAGAGAGAAAGAGATAAATTATTCCTTTTCAAACAATAATTACGGCCCTTCCAATTTACAGAAGCTCGATAAAATATTCGATTACTTTAAAGCACTATAGCTTCCAATCTCTTTTTAATTTAAGATTTAATATAAATTTTAAAATACATTCACAAATTTCAGTCACCAAATTAAATATTTTAATATACAATGTATCAATCTATATCAGCAATTCTTTAAATATAGCATTTATTTACAATAATATTTTGAAATAATATTTTTGCGTATTTTATGCGATATGAATTTCAACAGTGTAACAGCACGAAAAACATTATTTAAGTTTAAACATATTTATGATTATACTGTTATTAGGATTTATTAAAATATCGCAAAAGCGCAGTCAGGTTTGAAATCGTCAACTGGTTCAGGTTTTCAGAGAAGCGTAAATTGCAAAGTACAGTCGTGCAAAAACTCACGTATGAAGTAATAAGAAAATTTGAGGACGGCGTGCGGTATCATTTGTCATTGTCAGCCTGACCTCGAATGTGCAGACCGACGTTCCACATTGTTCTATTTCTATGCTTTTAACAATATTGTACATCACGTTGGCTTCTTCTCTTTTCACCCTGCTTCTTTTGTTGTCCTTCCTTGTCTAACTCCAACTCCTCTCAGTCACTCAAGTCAGCGGACGATATATCTTCATGCGGTAAGAAAGGGACATCCAACAACCGCCTTTACGATCCTTTAGAAGACACCACAATTTAGCCTTAATTTCACGCTAGGATTTGCGAAAGGCACCAGAATTGCACTTTGGCTTCTATAAACTAACAGCTATTGCAACCGAGAGAGATACGAAAATGAAGTTTTAAGACGAAAAGATAGACCTTATTATAAATACTTGATTAAAATTGATTATAATAAAGTCTGTTCATCGTTTATCTTGTAAATTGTTGCAGTTTATTCAGAAATAACTTACCATATATATGACATCTAAATGTCTAAAATTTCACAATATACTTTTTACTAATTCTAACAAGATGATAATTTAAATAATATAATTTTTTTAAGATATATAATACGAAAATAAATAGTTTTAAAAATAACAGTTTAAAAAGGATATATATATCCTTATAAAGTTATTACATACGATCGTATGAGCATATTTTGAAACAAAACTTTTTATATATTTTATTTGTTTTTATTTAATTCTTTTAAATCTTATATTTTTATATTATTATTTGTTTTAGTAGTTTTAAAAAACTCATAAAGTTAAATAACAGTAAGTTTGTTTTTAAAAGATTGTGACAAATAAAAAAAAATAAAACTTATTTTCTGTTTCAGGTAAGATAGCTGATTTCTACGGCGTAGTATCATTTGTTACAAAATTGATGCTGTGTAAAATTGCAAAATGTGAGCAGAAATTTTATTACATATTCGAATTTGTGAATTATGAACTCTATGAATTGCATGCCATATTACGCTATTTATTTAGCTCTGATACTCTGTTTAATATCACATTAAGAATATAATTATTACGAGCTTTTTCTAAAAAAATAACTTCCTCGTCCTTTTTCCCGCATTAACCAAAACTTTGATATTAAGCACTTGAATATTCATGGCGCGGCTTTTATTACATGAATAACATTACCTTTCTTCACTCCGCAGCGCAAAGCATTAGGGACGTAAATCACAGCTCAAGTTCATACATTTTACATGATTTTAGTTTATAACACGCAGTTAGCGTGGATCATTAATTTCAATAATCCTTCGGATATTGCTCGCGCATAGATGCAATTATAAATGTAACTCCTCAATGAAATCATTATATAGATATTAGCCCTCATATGTGTAATAAATATTCTTAAACACACCCATAAAATATATGATACATAATTTGATTATTTATGCTTTTCTATTCCATTCATTTTCTCAATCTCTCCATTAAGCTTTTTTTATTTTTAGCAACATTAAATTTATGGATATATTCGCAAACAATGAAAAGTTAAATCCAGATTAATTCAGAAAATCATATTATTTGATTGGATAATGTTGAACTTAAATTAAGTTTATTTTTTAATTTAAACTAATTGAATAAATTCTATACCGGATTAAATTATTTAAAAGCGCGTAATTAAATTTCAAACTTTAATTTAGGGAGAATCAAAACACTTGATTAACTTTTTCACCATGAAACATAAATTACTTTAACTTATGTATATTTTTGAACTATAAATTATTTAATGTCATAAAATAATATGCTATAATTATATAATTTAAATACTTGAAACACTCATTAGCCATTATTTACAAATTATCTCTTAAAATGCAATTTAAATTTTACAATGTAGTTATACAAATATGCAATTAATTATTATAATACTTTGCGAAAATATGTTTAACAGAAAATGTCAATATCAAAATACTATCAACATGTTATTGTGTACATTTTTAATTATTAATCTTATTAATGTAATCTTATTAAATGTTTTGCTTTTACGAAGCACAATAAACGTATTAAATTCCATTTGCACAGTACAACTCGGCTAAATGAAGACAGGCAACCGATTATAGAGCATGACCACGTACAACAGTGACTAAGGACAGCAAGGGTGAAAACCAACCCTTGCGCACCTGCCCGCTCCCATGTTCGATTAGCGATGAATTATCCCCAACCAAGCTCCCATGCCAGTAATTCTACCTGTTGGTCTAAATCTCAGTCCGTTCTCCCACTGATTATTCAGTTATCAAGCATTTTCGAACGTTAACGTTTAAATCAATCGAGCTTCGTATTCCACACATTTTATGAGTGAGTAGTTGTGCGACGTGGCGAAAAGAATTTATCTTGTTCATGTAACGTACAATTAAAAATTTTAACAATTAAAATTAGTGAATCAGTAGAAAATGTAAATGACTAAACGGGCGAAATTTCTGTCCTGACATTGTGCTGTTATTGACGCAAAACATAATTTTTAGCCTGACAGAGTTACTAATCAACTGATATTATCTAAATTACTCTTAATGAATTGTGCCAACGACAGCAGCGGAAACCGTTACAGGGATCCAATTCATTCCAAATTTACTCTGCCTTGCATCGGACACGTGATCGATAGTTAGAATACTCTACGAGAAGGGAAGTGACCATGTGTACCTTTCTCATTTTACAGAATTTCCTGTGTTTCGGTTTGAAAATCAATTTAAAAATCAATTTCGTTTCCCTTTGAACAATGTTTCTTTCACCACTGATATTGTATTATTAAATTGCTTAACGCATAAAATGCAAATTATTTCTTTTCCGTTCAAAATTGTACTAAAATAGTTGATTTATTTTGTTTACAAATAAATTACTATGAATACGTAAATTATATATTTTTTTATACGTTTAGAATTTTCAATTTTTTATATAATATAAATAGTTATCGATTTACACTGATTTAAACTTGATAGAAAACTTTAATCTTCTTTGCTGGAAGATCTCCAGATATTTGATTGTAAATAATTCTTTAAAAATGTCCGTCGCTGTTATATTTATATTATACATTATATTTTACATATATATAAAGCATGTATTGCTGCATAAATTGATTTTTTTTGTACGGTTTATCAACACATCCGTGAATCTTCGCGCAAGCAATAATCATAAAAGGTTCAATCGCAAAGTATTGGCTCACAAAGGCGATACAGAAAGAAGATAGAAGATAGAAGAAGGATATGGAACGGGAAATACGTGATGTAGATATTAACTTTCTGGTCGTCGTGCAGCGTCGTTATACTGTACCGTGCTCGTATATAATGGCGCGAGTTTGCCTCTTCGTAGTGCGGACAATATCTTTATCTTTACGAGGCTTTGAGCTTTTTAATTTCATGACGAATTATCGTAAACGAAATGCCTACGTAGCAGGCTTTGGACCGTAGTACTTTGTTAACGACCACACATAAATCTGTCCGGACGTTCAAATATTAACTGTTTCATGATATACGATCGCGAAGTTGAAATTGTACAGTTATAACCCTGCTACGTTTGACTGTAGTTTGCGCATATCCCCTCTTCCATTTTGTAAGCGATCAATTGATTGTTCGAGCACGACATCAATCGAATTTTATCGCTTGGTCAATCGAATGACAGAATCAAGCGAATGACAGAATCAAGAGAGAGAGAGAGAGAGAGAGAGAATGTTCTTAAACTGATATTTGCTTAGAACTTGGATAACAATAGATATTATATAAATAAGTGTTGTCCGTGTCCTGGTCGACACAATGGTATTTTTTCATATAAAAGGATTTTTGGTTGAATGTTAAATCTCGGCAGACGGTGCGGAAACAGAAGAATATGAATTACGCATCCCTGGGACTTATTTGGCTTTCTGGCAGAGACTTTGAATTTTCAACAGGGAAACGCTTGAATTTTAATCAACATATAAAGTGGCTATTTTTCAACGTATATTCCTGGATATTTTCTGCGTGTTTCGCAAAAATATGAATATGAATAATTTCCTTATCACTGTAGATGCCACTAACATGGGAGACGTTGTGCAACAGAAAATATAAATATGTTGGGGTTTACCTCATACCTGTATAAATTTAAATTATAGTCTTTTTTTCTCTCTGATCTTCTTAGAACTAAAACATAATTATATTCCTTGTGCGACGAAAAATATGTTGAGAATTTAAAAAAGCATTTGATTATGAGAGTTGCACATGAAATTAGTATATAATAAGATTTTTGACCGTTAAAATTTTTGGAAGTAATCTAATATCGAATTAGCAAGTCTAATTTTATTCATTGTCATATATGTCTACTCGCATGTTGTTTGAATCGATTCGGGAAATAAAAATTAAATAAATAGTTACAAATCTATCAAAAGAGAGAGATTCCGTGTGTTTCATTTTTTTCATTCATTATTCTAACTTTTCAATGAATTATTTTCTAAAATTTTTCATAACGATAAATACGGCTTCATACTTTTATGTTTCGATACATTTTACTATATTATTTTGCTGATGGCTCAAAATTGAGCCGAAACATCCAAATAGTACTTTTATACATAAAGAATAAAAGAAGATTCATTTATGTACTAAAAATTGCATTATACTTTCATTACCCTTTATATTTTCAATTTTAATTTTTCGGAAATCATAATTTAATTTATTTTAATTTATCTGATTGTTAAAAATTCATGAATCAACGAAAAATGAAATACGAATTTTTCAAATAAATTAAATTCATTTTTTTTTATATACAACTCTCTTAAAGTATAACAATTTATATAAATTCATAAATATAAGATAAAGTAAATTCTTATTCATTTCTAGAATTTGCTCGGATTTATTCCGGAGTTATAAGATATATAGTATAATATAGTTATATAAAACTTTTAAACTATTTATTACTGTATGAAAATGTATTAGTTAAAATTTTTACATTTTCACATTTATTCTATGTATGTTCGAAATTAGTGGATATTGTATCTACTGTGTGAATACACAAAGATACATGCAAAGTTTGAAACCCGTGTTTACAATTTTCGGTACATGCACCCCTATAGGGAACGCCGGTAGCATGCCATTGTTGGCACATTGTTAGTACTAGACATGTATCATCAAAATGTGAATACCCTCACTCACGTTACTGCAGATTATATTTGCTAAAACTAAATATTAAGAAGGAATACCGAGAAATAACATAAAATAATTTATTGAAACATATTTAAAATATTTTATTCATTTTTAAATTAGTATTGAAAATTGTATATTTATGTGACAAATTTTTATTATGTTTTAATTTTATATTCTGATTACTAAATTTTATAATTTGTGATGCTATTAGCAGCTTTCTGTCTGTTGAAAAAAAATTGGAATAAAATTATGACTTTTGGTTCTTTCCAATAATGAATTAATAGATTAATATCTTAATAATAATTTTAATAATCTTAGAATAACTTCTCTCTTTTTCTTTGTCCATTTAATTAATATAATCTATTTTTATAAAATGATGTAAAATTAATTATTATTACTAAGAAATACTTCAAAGTTGCCCTTGATTGACTTCACATAACATGTAAATATATTATCAAAAGCGATAGTTTTGTGTAAAAAAATGTAAAATTACATTGCATCTCATATGTAAGAATTGAGTTTAAATGATTGCGTAGATTTATTTTTGCGAGCAAACATTAAATAAAATTATTTCATATGCAATCTCAATAACATGACATAATTATCACAGAATTCTTTTATTTCTCACTTGTTTGCGTGATTAAGCATTCTAAATTTGATAGTCATGAAAATTGAATGAACATTTAAAAATTTCATGATATCCATTTTTATCCTGCACGAGCTCTGGTAAACGTTAGGCCTCAATTTCTTGCATAAAGAAAGACGGTAGAATAGAAGAAGAGTAGAAGCTTCAGGGACTTTCGATGTAGGTACAACATTCGCCCAAGGGCGAAGGAGAAAGAGAGAGTTAGGATGGCGGATGGCGGAGGGTCGACTACCTCGTGAAATAACAATTCGGTTTCGATCGCGAGAAGTCTGGAAATTTTCATCTCCGCCCGAAGGCATGAGACGCGATAGCGGGGAAGGGGGATGGTTGGCGGTCCGTTCTGGAAAGGTGGCGAGAGAAGGAGGCTGGATCGTAGTGGGTGCCAGGCGGAGATGGTAAGGAGAACTAGGGGATGAAACTGGCGAACGAGAGGGGTTCGGATGGAGAAAGGGGTCGGCGGCGGAGGCGGGGGAGCGGCGAAGGGTTTAAAATAATAGTAGAACACAGCGGCTGAGTCGGTCGCGTGAGGAGAGTGAGGAGAGGGCTCCGCCCCGCGAAATATGGCGAGCTTCGCCAGGACGTGATTGGGTGACGGGAGGACCCCGAAGCTCCCAAGCCAAGACATTGGTGCCCCCTTTTCGCGCTGCTATCCCCCTGTTAACCATCCTCAGGTACCTGGAGGGTGCCCTCTTACTACTCACTCTCTTGCACTTTCTCTTTTGCTTTATCTCGCCCTCTCCTTCACTTTCTCTAATCTCTCTCTCTCTCTCTCTCTCTCTCTCTCTCTCTCTCTCTCTCTCTCCCTCTCTCTCTCTCTCGGTCTCGCGTATTCTCAGCATCGAGTTTTCGGAGTAGATTCAGTGAAATATTCTTACCCATTGTCCGGATGACGCAACCGGTCAACGCTCGATATCTCCTGGCACGCGGACATCACCACGTGGTAGTAAAATACGGGTTGCCGGATCGGCACCAAACAGTAGTAGCGGAGTCTACTATCAGTCAGACATGATCTAGTCAGCCAATGTTTTCATTATACTACTTCAGTAAATCTAGCAGTTGAATATCAATTTTTATTTTATGACACTTTTTTTACACACAATTACATGACATTTTTTAAAATAATTTTTTTCATATTGTATAAACAAATATTTTAGATACAAGAATTAAAATTTCAAATCAGTTTAAAGGATATCTTTAATCATTAATTTTTTTTCGTTTGTAATGATAATATACAGCACTATTTAATTGAAAATTGTGAATATCCTTTTCGTGAACACATTATTCTATTTTATTTTTTATTTTAATTTTCAATTTTAAATTGATTTCTATTGAATCCATTTAGTGACGTCAATGTGGTATTAATAGCAAATATACATACCATTCTTTTAGCGACGAAAAAAAGAATACCTAGGCAACTAATTATCATAAAAACACAATGCTTGATTTCTGCCAAATATTCTGCCAGATATTTCTTTGACGGGTGAAACGGGCCGTCACCCACGACAGCTGAGCTTATATGTCACAAAATATCCTTATCCGCCGTCTAGTCGATTCGAATGGGCATTGCTCGATATCCCTTTTGCATGCGGAAATCGTACATAGTGCGGGAGGTGAAATTCGGTTCAGCTTCGAGGTGGTCAGCAGAACGAGCTTCCGGTCTGGAGACCCGATAATCTCGGCTGCGCAGTTCCATGCATGGAGTTGTCAATCAGGGTTGATGGTGTCCCGCTGGAACGTCCGCTGTCTGTCCGACTCGTCGACGGATATATACGAGGTCCGGACACCGCACGACATCCGCAGTATTCATGCGATCTATCTGATCGCCTTCCTGTTCGCGAGCAATACGATCGCGCGGCTCTCTGTTTCGATTCAATGTAGTATTAGGCATCGCGTCGCTCCGTTCCGATACAATAACGTTGCGATAAAAGTAGTCTCGCGATCAATAACGCGCAAGATTAATATGCACACGTACGAATCCCTCTCTCTAATGTTCCTCGAGCTCGATTACGATACTGTATATTGCCGTTCTAGCAATTTATCAAATTAATTTTACACTTTTCGCTCCGTTAATTTTAATAAGTCACAAGATACAAAATTTGTAAGATGCATTCAACAAATTATGCTTTATATTATTAATTGTAATAATATAGATTTAGAACAAAGCTAGATAAGGTGTTTATATTTTTGTAATTAAATTAGTTTAATTAATTCAAATATAAAATTGCTATATAAAATATTTAATATCTGATTCTCATCAATATCGATTCAATGTGGCATCCAACATTTAGGTTGCGAAAATTTTGTCGCTGCCCATGATCACTTCTCCCCCATGGCAGTGAAAACGCAGATAGGCGCTGATTCGAATTAGCGCGAGATTTCAAGCGCGGGTTTCGCGGTAATTGGAAGCGGTCGTTTTTGCCATCGTGCTGCGCTCTCGGTGGGTAGTTACGTAGGTAGGTGGGTGAGCAGGTAGATAGTAGGTACTTGTTTGCGGAGGGCGCGAATAGATTAATCATCCGTTAAGCTTGGGCAAGACGTGTACGCGTCGGTGGCTGTACCGGCTTAATCCAGCAGGTTCACCCCTTTATACCGCCGTCTGTCCTCTTCAGTATCACCCCCTCTGCCTGGCTGGCGCGACGGAATAACAGATGTAAACCGAGCGCCTTACACAGCGGTGAGTTACGCCCACTCCGAGACACGCTCCAGATTGTGTAACTTCGTAAGCCCTCGCGTTTTTTAATGGATTTTCTCGCTAACGTGACAAATTAATGTAAACATCATGTGGTATATTCTTTCCTTGTTGTGTTTGCTGTGATCTTCAAAGTTACTACTTTCATAATTGTCTAGCTAGGAGAAAAAATTAAATATATTTTGTAACGATTTCATGTCTTTTCTTTAAAATAACTTAATTTATTTTATAACTGAATTTGTTTTATAACATTTAGATTCACAATTGGTGAAAAATTTTTAAATGGGCGTCGAAATTGTTCAATATCCATTCACTGGTATTAATCAAAATTTTTTTTAAAATATCAATTTATAAAATTTAAATACATATATAGATACATATAGATTTATAAAAAATTGATCAATAATTTATAGTTTCTTTTATTTATAAATATTTTAACACTTTTTTTATTAAATTTTTTGTGCTTAAAATTTGTATTACTAATTTCATATCCTTCCAAAATCGTTCAGTGCAGTTGTTGTGCAATGCAATGAAAGATGCGTAAAAAATTAATGAATAAATATACATGCATAAAAAGAGGATGAAAATCTTAGGAAAAGAATTTTCATGGCACAACATAAGCCATGACAAACTTTGTCTATGCTTAATATGATTCTATGTTCATACAGTCTTACTTTCGTAGTCTGGACAGACGATTTACGTTGCTTCCCGCAACAGCCACAATCCTCCTGCCCCGTCGCCCAACTTCCAGTTCTATCGACTTTGCGGTATAACCGTGAATACAGATTATATCGTGCGATGGTGATCCATAAATGCATGCTTGTGTTGGTAGTTTATGCGCCGTTGCATAGAAATTTAGGATTGGCGAAGAGCTGAATTTATATTTCGTGCGAACTGTATTTGATAACGTCAATATATCATCGCCCCTAATATTCTTGAGTGTGTTTTACAGCAACTTATCTTAGTAGAATCGCCACATATTTTAATATTTCTGCGTAAACTATAGCATATGTAGATATTTTATAATGTATCAACATATGCAGTTTATAAACTTGACACATATATTTTACAGATTTATGTCAAAAAGATATAATACAAATGTCTATTGAATTAATTAAACAATTTTTTATTTTTTTAAATTTATTTTTTAATACAGTTAATTTATATTTCAATGGATATATTCAATCCTTTTTTTTTACTTTATAACAATAAATGTAATTAAACTGTTGCATGTAATGAACATACGAGATAAGAAAATACCCGTTATATACTTGTATATACATGTATATACCTGTTTTATGCCATGTGAAAAATATTATAAAGAATTATATCTTTTTATATATATATATATTTCTATATTATATTATATTATATGTAATTAACGAAACAGTTTGCTTGAGTGAGTTTCTTGTAAAAGTGTAGAGAGACAAGAACTCAAATATATCATCTGCGAACCTATTTCACTGATAGAACATGGCAAGGAGAGAGGAACGAGAACAACTTACGAAGCGATAAAGATGAAAAGAAAGAGGGAATTTCATATCGTCACCCTCGACGCTTTCGAGTAAGATCGCTGAGACGGTGCAAAACGCACCTGAGCGCCGCTTTTCTTTTCTTCTTCATGGCTATGAGTGGCGTAAAAAAGTCGCTACAGAAGAATTTAGGGTGCTTTCTAAGAGGCCGCATAATGAGATATCTCTTTTTATAATAAAATATCTACTTAGTCAATTATATCTTTACACACAAAAACATACGTAAGCCAAATAAGTCTTTTATAAAATAATTAAAATAAATTAACCATTATTTTTTCTATTTTATTAATATCTTAATTTTTTAAAGCTTAAATTTTCTTAAAAAAATATCCCTACTTTTTATTTTTATATTCCAGTTTTAAAGTATCTTCATCTTAACCGAAAGGTACATGTTATAAATTTTGAATATATGTCTCATTTTATCAATAACAACATCAAACCGATCGAGATTCATGTTATATCTTTTTCGCAGTAGTAATGGGATTGTGCTCAATGGTGCTGCGAAAAATTAAAATAAAGGTACTTAGACGACACTCGACAATAGGCGCGCAACATGCGATGTGTCAGTATAGCGTGGCCGACGTATCGCGCTTTAATACAGAGTACAATCGTGTCAACAGCAAAACCGACGCGGCAAAAATCAAGCCGTGGTGTTAATTGTGGCTACACTGATTTCACCTCATCGTTACTCGTACGTTTCACACCGACAATTTACCCATGTTCCGACCAACCCCTCATACAGGCTGGTTTTTGGAGCGCAGAGGGAAGATGTACGAGGGGGAATATCGACAGCAACTGTCCATTGAAAATCGCGTGTGTGCTCTTACGAAAAATCGAGTGGAATGGGTTTATAATAATTGACTGGCGCTATGCGCTGTCATCTAAAATTATATATTAGTCGATTTAATGTCATTTACTATTTACGATTTCATTATTGTCATGACTATAACGTTGTGTATTATATTATTATTGCATAACCGTTAATGACAAAACTACATATGACTTGTCTCTAAATATTGTTTCATTTATTAATAAATTGTTATATTACAATTAACATTACATGCAAATATAATAAAATTGTTTGCTTTATAATTATATTATTTTAGTAAAAGTGATTAAGAAATTAATTAATAAAATAATTCTTACAGTAAAACATGGCTATTATGTATATTAATTTAAAAATTGATAAAATAAGAAATAAACAATTTTGATATGTATTATATTTGCAATCTTAGCAATCAACTTTCATATTAACAGTTATGCATAATTTCCAAAATTATGTTAGTATCGGAATGTTATTATGGATAGAATATCAGTCTCTATAATGCACCATTAATACTTAGCGGACACTAATAGCGTTATTATATATGGTACATTAAACAAAACGATTATTGTCCGCTAAATGATCGGTATTTAACGGACTTCATCATTGTGCGCTATTTGTTTAGTATATTATTATTATTGTTATTATGGCNTAATATCTGCTCTGTTGATTGATATCATATTACTTACAGACATTACGATACGCATTAATTTAATATGATATTAATGCTAATAATGCACATAAGCAAACACATGTCATTTGTTCTATCATTTGCACTTGCGCCAAGATGTTTGTACAAATGTACAAATGTTGCCTCGACGCGACTGCTAAATGGAATACTCCCGAGAAACGGAGGAGTAATAGATTATTTTCAAACCCCTTGGTTGCACTCGAAACGGTTTAGATGGTTCTTACGAGCTCAAAGGAGATAAGCGCACCGTAAAAGTTTTCCATCCGGCTTTACATGGAGATTGGTGTATCGATCGCCTCGACGGTCGAAATTTTGTTTAAAAGCCTTCAGTTATCACTAAGTTAGCCGACCCTTCCCCACGTTTTTTTACGGATCGCCTAGACGCAAACCGCGACGAAAGGTGCGACCACTTTCGGTACAACGAAATGTTAAAGTCAACTGAAGTGTTGGTCTCCATGAATAACAAATGCACAATCTCTAGCCCCTACTAGCACCTTGGCCCTTTACCTCGCAGCGCCCCAACAAGTTTTCCACCCTCTTCGGAGAGAGAGAGAGAGAGAGAGAGAACCTGGAAAACTTTTAACTGGATACATTACCTGCTTGACTACCGCCGCCTTTCCTTTTTTTTATCACAGCCCAGGCTTTTAAACTCCTACGGTTCGCGCAGCCGCCGTTATTAGAGATTTCATGGAGGAACAGGGAGAAAATAATGAATAATAGTCCCGAGGATCGTCATTACGGCCATTGTTACGAAGACATACCAGCCAACGATCTCCTCGAGATGCGGTGCGACGAACGCGGTATTTCGCAGCAACTATCGTGTTTAATAATATTGTACTATATTTAATAATATTGATTTTTTTAATTTGTTTATTAAATAATTGTTGATTAATTTTCTACTCATTATTAAAATTGTGATCTGCGATCATTAATTAAACGCATTTCTGTTATAACTTAAATTCTTTTAAGTTTTGCATAATCAAAATAATTTATAAAGCTCATAATCTTTTATCTTTTAAAAAAAAACAAATGTTTCAAAATTGAATAATTTTCAAATATTTTTAATAAAAATATTTCCTAACAATGTCTATCAATGTTACTGCTATGAATCCATTTTACTCAAGGCACTTACATAAACTTTTGAACAAATGGATAAAATTATTCCTTTATGGAAGTTAAATTACTTTACAAAAGTTCGCAAGTACCGGAACGAGATCTGCAACAGATAAATATAGAGGCGGCTTTCTATTTGCGTTCAATCTAGGCTTGCATAATAGAGGTTACAATGTTGCGCATATTAATTGATGTAATTTATGATGCATCCAATTGGAAAATACATTTTAATATTTTCCAATATTACGTTAAATTTTGCTATTAGAGTAAGAAAGATATCTATTCTGTAAATAGATATCTATTCTGTATGTATTCTCTAATTATACATCTCAATTATTTTATCACGATTTTAAATATCTTTTAAATACCTTCTTATAACAAAACTTCACGAAGAAAATAAATGTTGTAAAACTAATATTTTTCTAAAATTATTAGTCTTTGTAATTATTGTAATTCTTGTATAAGAATTACATTATTTTATCTTCCATTGTTAACTATCGTAACTATATATTTCTTTATATTTTAATTGCGGAAAAGAAACTTTCATATAATTATATTACAGACAGTTGAAAAATAGTGCGAATATTATCGATAAATTATTTGAATTTCTGTATTTGTGGAATATCTCCCCTTTCCTCTCTCTATCTCTCCATTCTTTTATTCAAATGAAAGAATATAACGAAAAATAATAAGGATGCTCTGCAATACGCAAACAATGTAAAGCATTAATCCAGATACGCGGTATCGCAGCTTAAGTTATAATCCGCATTTTGTTAACTAGGAAAAGTCGAAACGTTGATGGACAGCCTTAATTAGCGCGCTGCCCATTATCCTGCACGAAGAAAACGTCTTTATCATGGCAAAAAATTTGGACGAGAGAAAGAGAAAAATATTATACGCTTCTATTTATCCAGACAGATGAGTCTTCCTGATTATGAGTCGTGGAATTCTACCTAACTCGCCGTTGTGTCATTTCTGCTAACCCGCACCCCGTCGACTGTTTCCGGCCGTTTGCGAGATTCGTCCCCATCTAAGAACTCGAGCAAATATTGGTTTTGTCTAGTGGCCTCGCGATTTGCATAATTAAATCTTGGAATGTGCGCCTGTGCCTCCGTACCGGCGATGCGATGCGGCACGGCACGGCACGGCGCGGNGCAACGCGACCGGTCGGCGGATGCGAAAATAGGAATAATTAAAACTTGGCCAGATTATTTGCCGGAATCCAGCAGGACGAGAGCGCGCTCGGAGCTGCGTGGAGATTTATTAAGGGTCCCCGACTGTATACAGCATGCGACGAACGCCGCACGTGGGATTTTCCGAGCGTTTCCTAGAACGACGCCGTGTCATAAAAGAGAGGCATCCGCTCTGCGACCAGATTAATCCAACTAACGCAATTTTCGTGAAATGGGATGTGTTTTACGTGACGTCGCGTAATCGCAAAAATTCATGAAAATCCAGAACAATACTTGTCTGCACATAGCGGTTCTTGTTTTTTTTTTTTCGCGAACCCATTGAATCGATGTTAACAGTGACAAACATTGACATTTATTGTAGAATGTGTGTAACATAAATTACTTAATGCAAGTCTACGTCAATTTTCCTATACATCGACCAGCGTGTTATTTAATATATTTATTTTAAAATATTTCTTTTTAATTTTACGGCTCTAATGAGAAAAAGTTTCTCAAAATATTTTTACTGATTCGCATATCAATGTTATTTCTGGTTCACTTTTCGTAAATTGTTGTTTTAACAATTTACGTGGTATCGTTTACGTTATTTAAGTTTTTAAGTGGTATCGCTATAACAATAAGTGGTATATAATGTATTTGTGCTATGACTGGTTGTCATGGATCATGTGTGTACAATCAATCGAAATAACTTTTGTAGACGACATATATTGCTTCTTTTCCAGGTCATTTCAAACCATTATGGTAAATGCCGCATTAATTTTGCAGCATGATCAGAGATAGACAAGTCAATGTTCATACAGTAGATCCCATTCTTGTCTTGATTGCATCTGTGGCGCAGTTGGTCATACACTACATTAAATATTTATCGCTTACTTTTTGCGTTTTTCTATTTTTATCAAAATCTTTCAACTAACAGTAAACTGTTATAAGAGGTGAAAATTAGGATTAGGAAAATGAAAAAAGGAATGACCTGCTCATTTGGACTTATATTTTAGTCCCAATAATATTATTATTGTAAAATTAAAATATGCCAATTTAAATTATTTTAAATTATTTTAAAAACGTAAAAAGTTACCATTTGTTTACAATGTTACATTTTTATTTGTGCAATTAATGAAATAATTATTATTAATTAATTAATTAATATTGTACAAATAATGAAATGAATATATAGTAAACAGTAAATTTCGGAAAAAATAATTAAATTTAACTATTACAATGTACTGTTTTAATTAAATTATTTTTACGATTAGTAAAGTCTTTTTATTTCTCATAATTACACGAATTATTCTTGCATACAGAGTGCTTGCAATTATCCGCTAAAAGATTCCCAAATTTGTAATCTTTACTGAGTTCACCGGAATCTTTCATAATTAATAGTTAAACTTCCCTCGGGATCTACGACATTGCATTTTAGCTCTTTGTCCACGTTCGCATATATGGATACATCAGTACAAATGTGTTTACCCATTACATCACCTGTATACCTACTAACATTATTCTCTTTGCTAACTCGAGAGCAGGTTCTCTCGTTATGGTCGTTGCCTACGTTGCGCGCTGCTTAGAATTTATTGCTATCCACCTATCTACCTACTAAGGCTCATAAGAACCGCGAAGCGCCGTGTAATTAGCAAAGCAGAAATCTCGAGGTTCGTGGTATTTAAAGATCTTATTTTCACTCATGTGCAAACCATGCGAGCTCAAATCTTTTAGACTATATATCATCGGACGTTTACTAATTGTAAGCCAGATGTTTAATGTTAAAAACTTGTTTTTACAAAAAAAAAATAATATGCATATAAATTCTATGTTACAAACATATTTGAAAGAATGTGTAAATTTAACTTCCCTCTTTGCAAAAATAAACCTTGTAAAAATTACATACTTGAATATAAGTAATCTCTCGATGGAATAAGATTAAGGATGATACATATTTTTATGACATATTCATTGGACGGAAGAATGATTACAGCATTGGAATTTGTTCCCCTTTAAGTTTGAGGGTGATAGATATTATGAATGACGCTGGGTGCGAACAGTAATTGTTACATCGCATGTCTGATCGCGAAAGCCAGAGGAGGGGTAAATGAGGGAGAAGTGAATCGCCTAGGATTGATTTATTGCAGTTGAAGTGAACGTAAAATGCACTTCATTGGTCCCTCGTTATCGACAGGCGACGATATCTTCTACTTGATATTACTGTGAATATTCAAATTAGATATTTGCAATGTTCTAATATTAAAAATACAAAATTGATATATATATATATAATACATTAATGCTTATAAAAAAACCATAAAATAAAAATAAAATAAAGATAATATTGAATAATTAATATACACTGTATATATTCAGTAAGTTTGTATTTAAATAAATTTTATAATGTAAAAATTACGTTTTAATCATAAATTAACTTTATTATAAACATGCTGAAATACAATTTGTTTAATCTAAAATAATTTACTTATACTACATATAACTTATACTACATATTAACTTATACTACATATTAACTTATACTACATATGATTCAGTTAAGTATATTATAGGTTCTAGACGCGCGTGTCGATACGACGCTATATATCTCGTCTACGCGGACAGTTAACGATAATTGGAAACATCCCTTGCGCATCACCGCATCGATTCTAACCCTCATAATTGAGGAAATGGGTGCGGGGGCGGGTTAAGGGCTAAAATTCTCGTGGGGTGAAAGGCATCCTTTATTCCGTCATCATCTTTGACGCTTCCAACGCCATTATTACTCAAGCAATATGTCGACATTGCATAAGCTCGACAATTACATGCACATAGATTTAATTACCATGCAATATCGCATAATATATCTATATTTTGTATCATTTATTTAACTAATAATTCAAACTATAATACATGTATACATGCATTTTATATATAAATTATTATAAAAGAAGAAAGAGAAACAAAAAATCATTTATATTTATACAATATTTAGATTTTGAGGTAGAAAACCATTCGAGTGTCATATAAAATTACTATAATGAATACTTTAATAGCTATAACAAATATTAATACATGTATGTAAATGATATTATAATATTAAAAAATCATTTATATTTATAGTTTTACCTAGAATATCTTGTTAATTTTAACAGTCTCTACATCTTTAAATTTTAATTAACTTTGTTCCATGTACCGCGTATTGTATGCGTGCATAGGTGTATTTAATTCGACTAAACTGTTTGTTGCATGCAATCGCATAGATACTAAACACTCGATAAAACTGTCGTGAAATTATATTAAAGATAGCAATAAGCTCCGACAAGTTACTATTTTTAAATTACTTTTAATGTTGATTTTTCGATCGATGAATTTAATTGAGAAAACGAAACAAAACTGCATCGCGTTAATCTTCATATTGACGTATCGTTAAGTTTAATTGATATGTTACGTTTTCATAGAACTTCGATGAAAATCTTAGCTCAGTTTCGTCATAATCTGGATCGCGTAAATGTATATATACGTAAATATCGTTGCGTAAATATCGTTTGGTATGTGCCGCGATGGTGAGCGAACTTGGAAAGGCGGAGGATAGATACCACGAGGGAACGGTGGTGTTAGATTAAACTCGAGTAGAGAAACAGCGCCTCTCGGGGATGGCCGGGGCTTAAACAGTTTTAATCTATGCCTAGCAAGCTCACGTGGAAACAAATCGCGGCCTTATCACCACCTGTGAGGTAGATAACAACTTTTCTCTCCCTCCTAGTTTCCTCTCCCTTTTTCGCACTCCCCGATTCGCCGTTCCTTCTTTCGCGACCTTCGCATCTCGCTTTAGCTCACCGTTGTTTCCTCTTCGTTCCGTTCATTCGTCTTTATATATCCACGTAACTCTCCAATTCTGTCTCCTTTCTTCGTTTCGACCATTCGACTCCCCACCTTCTGTCTCTTTTCCTCTCTACTTCTCTCGGCTGTTCGCATGAACTCCAAACATACGACCGTACGGCTCACCCGACGGATGCACCGATTAAACTTTCGAAAACTGTTTGCATGAATAGCCGAGCGTTTCGCCGCACGTGTGCCAGCAGTGAGTGCTGACAATTAACACGCTGAAAATAGAGAAAGCAACTCGCCGATAGGCTTACCGTGCGTAATATGCTCTTTCAAGTTAACGCGATCTTTATTAATTAGCAATCTCGGCGGCATTACTATTCCCTTCGTCTTAACAATTTCATTTGACGTTTGAAATCGCGACGTTTAATCCGTGAATAAAACAAATAATTCCACGTTTTGCCGTTCAAATGATGAATTATGATTAAAATCAGTAACCATTGATTTAATTGTCAATTACTTGTTATTTAATTAATAACGAAAAGTATGTTTCTCGTCAGTAAATATGGTATAAAATATTGCGCGCAGCGAACAAGTAATAATGATATACATATTTAAGCAAATAATTTAATTGCGATAAAAATTGCAAAAAAGTATTGATAAAAGATTAACATATTGATATAAATAAACACACGCGCGCGCAAAGAGACTGAGTTACTTTCTCGCTTTCCTAGAATAACTCGTCAAATGCGAACGTAATCATTTGTGTCAACGTCTTATAGGCGCCTGCATAGAGCGATGTAATCGACGGTCTGCACATTCGAAATATGATTACTGAAATATTTTTTTATGATATTGAACGCTGCCCCGTTACACACTACACAATGGGGCCATAAAGCGTCGCTGGCACCGTGCCTTAATAAAACGACTGGCCATAGTTATCGGACACAGGCAGAAATTGTTTCTCGTCAAACGTGATTTCCTTTTCCACCCCAAAATCCGAGTAAAAGCATCGGCGAAAATAGACTAGTGGAAGTTGTCGGAATTTCTGGTACGTCCGTGACAAGACCAGTGGGAAGCAAGCGGACGACGAATTGGCGGAGGACAATACTTACACCAGCACGGATTTCTCCGGCGCCAATCTGTTACGAGCGAAAGAGAATGAGCAAGGAAAATGAGTTAACCGTTACCTACAAATCACGACACCGGAGATTTCGCGACTAAAAATCTCTCGACCGTTGCCTGTGTCTCGCAATAGATATAACGATGAAGTACACGGCTTCCTGTTTAAAATGAAAGATGTAGTAACGGGCGTCAAAAATATATCTCTCAAGATATCAAAATAAAAAATTGCATTGCGAAGTTTTCAATACACTTTTACAAATATTTAATTATGAAGCTAAAAGAAATTTTATTATATTTTGATTTCAAAATTTGTTATTACAATATTAAATGTATCTTTTCTAAATTATCAATCATTATTAAATTAAACAATAGAAACTTTATATCTTTATTATATGTTTGATTTTTCATAAGTTTTCAAAAGTTCATTTCAAATATTTCAAGTAATTTGTATATAGATGTTAAAAATGCGCAATTTTTGGGACACCTTGTGTGCATACTTAAATGTATCTCTTGAATCCAACTGGAAATAAGATTAACATCATAAGTAAAGCGACAACAAAATTACATAAAAGTAATACCCTTTAAGAAGAGAAAGATAAACGTATATAAAAATAAGTACTTATTGTTAGTAATGATTAAAAAGTATAAAACGTTTTTTTCAGCACACGATGTTCAACTATATACATGCTTTACGAGACAAATACAATACAAAATTGTATCTGTAGGATACGAAAACAGTTGAGTCATGAAAGGTTAATTTCTCAAGATCGCGGTTTAATAGCCGTAAAACGTTTCCTGATATCCCCTGAATAAAATTCTAACTGCGTTGTAATGTCTAAAACAAAATTCGTTATTACAATACTTAAATAGCTGCGATATTCAATAAATTATCAGGGCAACGGTAATTACCTATGTGTGCAATTTTGCATCAAAGCAAGTAATAATTAGTCATCAAATATATATTTGTTCATATAAATATGTATATTATATATTTGCAACTTGCTCTTTAATTTTTAATCCTTTCTGCAAATATTTAAAAATAATAATAATTAAAAATAATATATATGTCAAAGTTGCAAACTACATTAGAATATCTATGTTAGAATTCTAAAGGTACATAATTAAAAAATTATACGACTTAAACCATATAACTTTGTGATTTAAGGCAAAGTTACGATCCTTCATCCCTTTTCATCATCTTTTCTAACTTATTAAAAAAGAGCTAACAATAACGGAACAAGTTGAAATTCAATAGCGTTCCTGTCATAAAGTGATTGTACAGTCTCAAACCCCCGTACTTTCTTTCACTTGGCGGTTCCGCTATAACTTATTTGCGAAGAAAAGTTGGCATCGAGCAAGGTTGATTAGCCAATAAATCGAGTCTGAAAGGAGAAATTCATTAACCCACAACCATAAATAACCAGTCGCGCTCTCACCAATGGCTCTGGCGAAACAATAGTTATAGTATATTTATGCAAAATTTCCAGTTACGCAGGTGGGCAAGAGAAAGTGCGAAAGCCGGGAAAGACGGGGAGCACGATGCCGTGCACTGATGAAATGAATGCCATTGTATTTCCATCATGCTGCTATAAAATGCTCTTTTGGACATACGTTAGTTTCTTTCTTCAGTCCGTTTTTTTCTCTCTAATTCCATCGTTTTCTACCTTTTTGCATATATTATTAAAATAATATATCGTTATAGATTGTACATGCCAGCATACATAACGATAAAAAATTAAAATTGCAGAGAGAGAGAGAGAAAGAGAGAAAAAATGATTAATGACAATGAAGAATTAAATATGATAAAGAAAAGAGAATGGAACAGAGAATGAATGGTGAGGAAAGCAGGGTTGAGTGACAACACGGTTGTACGGTAGAACAATTTCATTCGCGGGTAAAGTGATGTCCGGTAGAGAAAGTCCGAAGTGACCTCGCAAGAACCATGCCAATCTGCTTCGTAGTGTCAAGTTTCCAAATTTCCGGTCGTTACGGGTAGTTGACGGGGAGGGTGGATGGTGGTAAAAGGAACGCGCAATCCGGGAGTCAAAGGGGCAAGTTTCAGTTTGACTGGAGACACCCGGCCCTTCTTCACTTTTATCCACCTTCATCCTGAGAATTTCTCCTCGGCGCGTCTCGTTACTGGAATTTCTCCCCCCGCTCTTTTCCCCTTATTTTACATCGCTCTCCTACTCATTCGTTCGTTCTGTCCTCTTCTCTCACCCTATAGCTATCTTATGCATCATTCCGCTTCGGTTTCTCCGTCTTCCTTCGTCCTCGCCCTTAGCGCTTACCTTCCCTCGCCTTACATTTGTGTTCTACACTTCCACGGGGGTGTTAACGGTCTATTTCGACTTGGACCTACGGGAAATTAGTCGAAACTCCCTTGGGGCCGACGGCAGCTTGGGCAAGATTCCCTTCTGCACACAGCGACTTCTCTCCCGGTGGTCGAAACCGGGACGAAGCACAGCTGGGATGTAGATAAGACTACGAGTGTACAACCGACGAGATTTTACGAGATAAATAAGCTTCAAATTGCTAGTACAATTCGAACAATTGATTGCATATAATTACAATTGCGAAAAAATTTGAAAAAAACGAATTCCATTAAATGTAAAAATAATAATGCAATTTATATTTAAACTGAATAAATTAGATATTTACTGATAAACATGTTTTACTAACAAAAAAATTTTCCTACAAAATATACAATGTAATTTTTAAATCTTTCTTTCTTTTTATCTAAAAAAATCAGATTATTAAATAATTTTATACTTTATTTAAGCTTCGTATCTCATATCCTAACATTTTTATACCGAGATCTTTCTAAATTTCTCACAGTTTCTGTAAATAGAAAACTTTACTCGGAAATATTGTTATTAACTCGGCAGGAACTATCTCGCGAAGTGAAAAAGTTTCACCCAGAACTTCCTCATCCCTAGCGTAAAGTCGGAGTATTTCAACAGCACGATAAGGTATTCGTTTTCCGATTATGTAATTAAAAAATGTATACGGAATGTTGTTCGTCATGTCATATTCAAAATATAAAATTATCATTATTCATTACTAGATACTAGATACACTATAAACTTAGTACTAATAAATGTATATTTCAATTTGTTAATTTAATAAAACTATTACAATTAAAAATAATAAATACACAGCATCATATTAGAAATTACATGTTTTATAGTTTTTTTCCCATATGATGTGTATTTTTTCCAAAATGTAAATTAAATGAAATATAAAATACAATTCAATAAAAATAAATTACGCCATTTGTTTCTTTTCCACGCATCAATGCAACAGTTCGAGATCTCCAAAGTTCTAAAGTGAAACATTTGTACGGGTTGCTTCCTTCCGAGTTTTGGCACGAACTATTTTAAGCATCGGCTTACAGATATTTTCTCGCACAAGATCCACTTTCTTTCGGCGCGACGTGTATTCGCGCACAACATTGTAAGACGGGACGGATAGCCCGATAAAGAAATAACAAAAAGAAGAAAACAATAGAAAAGATTTCAAGCTACACGGTGCAGAACATCGCTTGAGAAAGTAGATTTTCAATTCTCTTTGATTTTCTCAAACTATGTTCTCACCTCCATGCCTCAATTTTCGTACATCTCTGTCACTTCTCTCTGTTCGCGATGCCGTTAGTTCATTTGGAGAACAAAAGAAACTATCTTCCAATACATTTCAACTCTTACATCGTTTATTCCGGCTAATGTAACCCATATGCGAGAGAAAATTAACGGTGAGTGTATACGTCATCGTTTTATCTAAATCAGAATCTGGAAATCAATGGCGCATGTCGTGTTTCGCATACCGTAACAGCAGAAATGTTCCGAACTATTTTAGAGAAGAAAAAAAAAATTCATTATTTGAAAATACTATACTTTATACAAATGGAAGAACATATTTTCATATTAATAAAATAATATGAAAATATTTTTTATATATTATTAAATTTTTGCATCTATAATTTTTACATCAAAACACTTATTGCCAAATTTATAATTTTCAATAATTTATAAAATCGCGAATTAAATATTTAATGTAATTGTCAGATAAATAAATTAAACCATGAGATGGTTCTCAATAGAAATGAGAAACTTGAGGAAATTTTGCTACGATATAAACGCAAACACATGTCCGTGTTAGTGTATATGTGGCTTTCACGCCAAAGTTTGCTAGCCGCTCACACACCATTTCCAGACTACTCGTGAACACGTGTTCGACTTTGTGCGTGTATCATGACTAGACTCTAAAGTGTGGGCAATTTATAACTTAGCCGTTTCTATTAGTGCGAATTTAATAAAAAAAAAACTGTTACTCTAACAATATGCATTAATCAATCACGATATTAATAAACGTTTCCTTTTATCGTTTGAGTATCGATGTATTTAAAGAATACACATTGTCAATTATACGCGAAGCATTAATAAAAAGTCTCGTCTATTTCATGTCCCACTAAAATTATGTAAAAAGTCAATTTCGTACGCTCATTTGGCGCAGTGTCATTAGAATATAAGACAGTCGTAGAATACATGTGGGATCGTCTTTTTGCTTTCGGCCGACACGATTGCGCCTTTACCGCCGAGGTTTTTGGCCATCGCGGAGGAGTCGGAGGTTAAAGGGGATATGGCTGAGGTACGTAATGAATATATTTGCATATCAGGGCCGTTACCGAACCGTTACTGGTACAAGGTATATCGGAGTACAAGTCTGCCCCGGCTGCCAAATATGCATGCATCTCGCCCGGGGCCAACCGTCCATACCGCTTCAACCCACGCCCATGCATATAACACTCGGAAGAGAGAATTGCCGATTAGTTTGCAAACTAGGGACGTGCATTCCGTCGCACATGTATATATTTCTGTCTACCTACTCAAGCGTGGAATTTCGCGCTTAGATTCGCCGAGGCAGGCGAATTAGTAACGGTACGTAAGATACATTAGAACGACAGGTCTGTGATGAGAATCCTATTTCGATTCCTAAAGAGAGAACATGTAATTTAATTTACGTATCTTTTACAAGACGAAATAATAGAAATAGAAACTGTTCATAAATATGATTTTTATAACTGTTTGTTGTGTAATAAATATTTTCTTTTTAAGAACAATACATAACATTTTCAATTATATAATTTATTATCTAAAAAAAAGCAATGTAAACTCATGTTATAATATTCTTGTTGCTGAATAATTTTCTCCTTAAATAGTCCAAAAGTCTTTTTCTTAATACAAAGTGTTACATTTCTTTTTATTTGATTTAATTTTTATTTGGTTTAATTACATATATGGATAAATTAAATGTGTTTTTGTAATTGTAATTTTATTTGCGTAAACGAACAACAGTATTAAACACCCACACTTTTTACAATAAACGCGTCTGACGGTAGGAAACAAGTAACGAGGCCCTTTCGGAACTTTAAAAGTTCGATAATTGCCGAGGACATGTCTGCCAGTAAAATCGAGCCGACCGCAGCCTTTGTGGTCTAGTCCCTCCACGTCCTTCATTTTCTCGTCTGCCCTTGCATCGGTCTGTAAAAGTCAGCATATTTCAGCTTTCAGGCGGCGCTCACTTGGTCGGCGGAGAATGGCGTAAGAGCAAAAAAAATGGAGACAACTGGAGGATAGAGGGTCGCACGGTGAATGAATAGGAAACGAAATGATACGGAAATGTGAAAATGAAAGGGGAACGAGAAGGAAGAACGAGAGTGAAAATAGTGAGTGTAGTATGCGGGAGAGAATATTCTTCTAGTCGCCACATTTTTCTTGAAACTTTCCTCGCGTGAATTTGGATTAAACGTTCCAAAGTTCGCAGTACGAACAATAATTCGCTCGGGGATCCGGCAGTTCGCTGGACCGAAGGGGAGAACGGCAGTATCGATCCGGCGCGAGTTAGCGAAATTAAAATTCTAGTTCAGCCAGGCAATATCCAATTACGGCGCAAGCACGAATATTAGTGTCAGGTTTTTGCTCCTGTTTATCTTTCCGACAGATTCCCGACAAACATGAAGTATATGATGGGCTCGGGTTCGGCCGGAAATTTTGTTATACCGAGACTTTTCTGTCGCGGAAAAAGGAAGAAAGGGAAGTTTATTAAAATAAACGGCGCGGGCGCGATGCACGCGCACGCCCGGCGGTTTCTTTGAAACCCATATTTCACATCCCTTTCAAACCGTCAACGGATTGACGTGACCTTTTTACATTCGCGTCATCGTTAGAACCATTCGCATGATTCACGGCGAGCGGCATCGATTGTTTCGTACACGCGGCTTTTCCTTGCGTGAAAGCGTAGCGCCCAGTTCCGATCGTGTATTCAAGTTCGGTTGGTCCATTGATTTAGTTTTCTGCATTCTCCCGGTTTGAATGTCAGCTATTTGTTCATTCCTGCACGGCCGTTCGGCCGACCGTTTTTATTCTATAACCTGTCATCGCGATAGTCCATCGGGAGTGATAAAGAAAACGATTCTTTTTCCATAGGTTGATCGGCATGAACGTGATCACTGACTTGCATAAAATGCCCGTGTGGACATATATCTCGGCCATTTTTTAACCGTATTGACAGATCTGCACGGCAGTCTAAAATCTCCGCCTAAATTTAAAAGGTTGCCAAAAAAAAAATCTACCGAAACAATTGCTAGTTTTTGTTGAGAGCAATGAGAATAAAATGATTTATAACGCTCACCCTTTTGTGACATGGAACGAAGAAACGTAATGAAACCCCCTACCATCATGTGGCCATGTAATTGTCCGAGTGATAATTTTTCACTTATGAAGCCATTACTTGACTCGCAAGAATATAAAATTCCAATTTAAAAACTTGTAATCTCCGCGAAGACAAGCCTGCAAGCATTCGCGGTATGCTGGAAATTTCTGTTAAGCGGATACGAAGCGATGCTACAGAGTGTTAAGCTCGGATATTTTCCCCCTGACAAACGCACCTTTATTGCCCCTTATTCGTGACTGTTCGTCTATGAAATGCCTTCAATCGAATCTACTTGGAATCACCTAAATTCCCTGAGAATTTAATCAGAACGTGAGCTCTCTGTCCGCCAGAAAGCGAATTTCTCTCTCTCCTTCACTCACTCTCTCTTTCTTCCTCTCAACCACTTTCCTCTCTTTCTATTTCGCTCGTTTCGTACTCTCATCACTTCTGTGCAGCTTTGTAGGACGCGGACAATAGTTTCACCGCGCGTGCTTGGCTCTCCGGTCACGTGCGTGGCCTTCCAGTGGCTTCTTACAAGTTCAATGGACAAGTTTAGCTCCTTTCGTCTTTCGATAGTTAGGTTTCGATGCTTGGTCCGTAAAAACTACCGACTGGCCATTCGTATGTTCCGTATTTCTATATTTTTCATGTTTCTTTTCGGGCGCGCACGAGAAGGCAAAGACGGATATACATTATTGATATAGAAAACCGAGGTACAGAAATACAAAGGCAGCGTTTCATAAATTTTAAAGATTTTCTTTTATGATATTTAGAACATGATTTTTATGTTATATATAATTATGTCATACTTTTATTGTGATATATGTAGCTTAAAAAATATATAATTAAAAAAATTAAAAAATATATAATTAAAAAATACATATAAAAATATATAATTATAAATATAAAATTGATACATTTTACGAGCATTTCATATAAATTTTATACATATGTGCAATATAGATAATTTAATTATGCCTTATACTTCAAATAACACTACAAAATGGTAAAATAATTGCACAAACATTTTACAAAACGTAAAAAGCAAATTATAAAGAACATAAATTACATTTAGCATGAATATTAACAAGTAAATATCCTATAAGATACGTGTGCATATAATAGCTACTTATATTTTTAATACCTCATGCTTAATATTCGCAGATAGGAAAGATATATATTTACCATACCATACGAATCACGTGATTCAAACAGTCTCGAGGGATTCCCCGATCGAGTGTCAAAGTGGTGAGTATCGATGTCTGGTCAGGCCGGCGCTCGGCGACACCCATCTGCTGTCACAGCCGGTCGACGTTTCCGTGCTTGCCCACCCTATATTCTCGTGTTACGTCCCATACTACGTGTTTCTTCGGTTTCGTCGGTGCGATCAATTTTATAAAAGAGAAACGTAGGCAGGCATGCGAGCGCGGGGCGTTGCGGGAAGAGAGATACGGCGGCCACGAAAGTGAGACAGGTAGACCGAAATAAAGAGACATAGAGGCGGATAGATAGATAAAGACAGGTACGAAAAAGCGAGCACGGGGAGGATACGCCGCATCGGATCGGGAAAGAGCGAGCGTAGGGAAGGGGGAGGCAGACTGTTTCGTGAGATGCGCTTGTTTCGGAATAAACAGATAGCACCGATCGCGGCCTGAATAGCAAACAGCTCGTGGCTCGCTTTTCTCGAAGCACGAAAATGTTACCCCTTCTGCCACCTATTCCTACAGCGCTGTCTATACTTTGTCGCAGCATTTGAGTATCAAATGAGAGAGAGAGAGAGGGGTGGGGGAACGGAGGAGGAGGTAAAAGGAAGTCGGTGTAGATATCTATCCGCTACTTTTCTCTATTGCACGAGACAAGGGGCACTAAAAGTTAACCCCGCCGACAAAGCCGAGGCTACCTGCTTCGGCAACCTAGGGTAAGATGCTCCAAGTACAAGCGAAAACTGCATTCCAAGTTCCTCACTGTCCCTAACCGGAAACTGTTCTTCTTCTCCATCACCTTCTCCTTTTTCTTCGTCCGTGCTACTTCGCCTGCTGTTTTTGCGACGCCGCCTACCTGCTCCTGTACCTCTCGCCCTATACTTTCCGTACCGCGGAGTGGCACCGGGACCAAGAAGTCACTTTCCGTGGACTCGTGTCCTGCGCTCCCTCGAGAGCTAGGGTTGTTACAACTTTTCTCGCCCGGCTACGAACGAAATATAAAAATCCACCTGAGACCTCAATAACGCGTTTTCGCAATAGGCAAAATAAGATCACGCTGTAGTGTCGATATTTCCAAGCTAAGCCGCGAATTTCTCGTTAATAAAGTTTTTCGAATGCACAAAGTTCTAAACAGATTACACGTCGCTATAAAGATGAAAATTTTATGTAAATAAATTGCGTATTATACTATTTTCTTGTTGCATTTGTGTGACTAGCATATTATAATTGGAGATATATTTTTGATACAAAAATGATTAATGAACAATGCATGCGCATAAGTCTATCATATATATAAACACAGATATTTCTCTTCAAATGATGAAATGATTTATAAAATAAAGAGAAATCCTAATTATGTCTACTTGCTACTATTATTTTAAGTTATGTACAAGTATTAGTCCCTTTTTTTAATACAATAACAAATTCATACAGTACTTATATCTAGCAAAATGTAACATCATGCAATTAGTAATTAAGTAGATTAAAGAAAGAAGGAGGAAACGGTAGTTAGTGTACATATTGACGTGTAGGTACGTTAGGTACGTGTAGGTACGTGTAGGTATGTTTGACTTTATCAAAGTTTCGTCGATATGCGAAGTGTCCTCTTGTGATATCATAGCATTGATCATCGCTCGACGTCTAAGGCAGCCCCTTGAAAGTAACTTGATCTTCTTCATCCGATTTCCGACATCCCGCGGGACGACCTTTATTATTCGCAAACAACGTGGCATTCTGGCTCCCTAATTTGCAATAATACTAAATTATCCTATTTCGCAGCCGGAGACAGGCGGTAGACGGAAACGTAGTAGAAGAGGAGAGAAAGAAAAATGCTCTCGGGGAACGAGTCTTTTTATTACCCTATTAATCCCAACTAGCGCCTTATTTTTAAATTAACATTTTTATCTCCCAAGAAAACAAGCTTCTCTACCATCGTCTTTCCGCAGCCCCTTGCCCATCGCTCGCCCTTTGTTTTTTCACGCGTCTTTCGTCCCTTCTTGTCTCATTCTCCTTCTCACCAGATCCCTCGTTTCGCCTGCCATCTTTGCCTCCGACGGCACTCGTAAAGCACAGGATTATGGAGCTGAATTCTATTATCGTGGGCGGCTAGCGAACTGGAACCGGTAAAGAGCAGCTTTCACGATATCATTAAGTATGCCTGCAACACGATGCCGGCATCCATCGCAGTTCCCATACATTAAAAACAACGAACTTTCGAGATATCGACGTTGCGTAACATATTTTGCTTTATAGCCAGCTTTAGACAACATTTATCGATATTAAAAGAATTGTGATGAAGAAAACGAGGCTTTTATTTTCTTCACTGAATTACGGCTAATCAGGAAGTATAAACAGCGAAATGGAATGATTTCTCATCGTTAGTATGCAATAAAATTAATTAAAAATATAAATAATTAAATGCAAAAGTTTTAAAAATCACATAAATAAAATAATAATATACGTTAAATAATATGTTTGTTCAATAAAATAATGAAAATATGGGTTTTTTTTAATTTATATCAATCTCTAATTTTTCTATATTTACTTTGTCTTTTTTTTTCGTTTTTTTTTATTTAAATATATTTTATTTCCGCCTCACATATTCTTTCTTTATCTTCTGCTAAAAATATAAAATGTTTTCCAAACTTTCTTTCCAGTCATATAAAATAGAAAGTATTTCTATTTTACTTTAAAGCAGAAGAGAGAAAAAAATTAAATTAAAAATGTTTACAAAAAATAAAATAATAAGCAGTAATAAGTAATTTAACGGAATAAATTGGAAAAGATATACCTTTGAACTATGTTTATGTTATTATATGCTGATCACTGCGTATTGAAATTCACTGCACAACAAACAGAATGAGAAAAAAACCAACAAACTCTTTCGCTACGAAAATACCAGTGGCCTGTGAGATACGTTGAACAATTGTTTAAAAAACAATCACGTTATTGTATTTGCCGTTTTGCAAAATACATAATTTTACTACGGAGAACCGTTTCTATTTGCAAAAGTTTGTTCTGCATGAATACGTCGTGGTACGCACTGAAGGCTTTTAAATTCAATATATATTCTGATTGTTAAACGCTGACAAATGAAAACACTAGACCATACCTCCGGCATATGAAATATGAATACAATTCTCAAGTTTTTTATTTACAGATATAATAATTATATTTACTAAATGTTTTATATTTCGTGATATTTTTAAATTACGAATATACCTACATAAAGAAGATATACTAAGAAAATGCTAAAGTAATAATAGTTTTACATTATAATTAACTCTTAAGTGCTGGCATGTTTTTTAGTAACATAAACGCCTCAGAGATATACGCCAGTGTTTACAGATACTGCGACAGGTATAAAAAAAATTTTTTTAAATGTAATCATTATTTAGACTATTGCCATTATATAAAAAACATGTTTTAATAATTATTAATTATTTTTTATTGAAAAAAAATTATTATGACAAGGCAAACATATAGCAGTATGATCTCTTTGGTATAGATTATTTATATGAAAAATCATAAAATTTTTTTATAAAATATTGATTGAGATAATAACAAACACTTTATGATATATTATTTATCAACAATACTAGTTTTTTATCATTTTTAAGAAACAGTTATTGCACGCAGGATTGAAGCACTGTAAGCACACAGGTTTTTGGCAGGTACATAGGTAAGCCGTTTTACGGCGTGTTTCCTTAAAACAAATGTGACAATTTTTTCATGTTTCGAATTTTTCATTCGCAGATTGCACTAGTTCAGTAGTTACTCAGATTGATTAGATACTTAGATACTCAGACTCAGATACTTAAATGACTCAGAATTTTCAACACTATGGTTGACAACATCGGTTCTTTGTCGCTTATGAAGTCTTTGTGATGTGAGAGAAAAACTATTATTATTTTGAGCCATTTTAATTTGAGTCATTTTAATAAAACAAAAAATAAGTTAAACAAAAAATCTTACACTAACGCTGGGGATACGTCTCACAGACGTAAGATAATTAGTATTACCTATTTTGAGCTGCGCCGCACGTCTACTCTCCACTGCAATTCACGCGTGATTGAATCCTAGGAAGTACATGGAGAGGCAATGTCGTGCGTGTAATCAATTATTTGAAAAAAACATTTTGCGCGACGTCTTACAGACATACGCCAGCACATAAGGGTTAACACACTAATTCTACTATTAAAAAAATATAATAAATTTCGATAAATTTTAATAATTTATATCATAATTTATATGTACAAATATAACGGCCACACTTTAATTATGCATTATGCACAATAATACATAGTTGCGAAATACTGCGGGAATTTAAGGAAATGATATGCATATATCTATCACTATTTCGGACATATTTATAGTGACCAGCTATGACGTTTGCGAGAAAACAGCCTTCGGCCATGTCCGAACGGTTAAGCCGGAATCGGTGTACCAAATTGGATATTTTCCGCGCTATGGTTCGCTTAGAGGGGTCGGCAGCTCGCGATGGAAAAATATCGTCGCCCCCGGCCAGCGTCGAAGACCGGAAACCTCGGTTTTCCGCGATTGGATCGCGCTCTTCGAATATTCGCGTATCGAGAAATGTTCAATTTCCGCTGGCAAAAAGTGGCTGGATACCTTTAATAGCTGCTTCTTGCTCTTCCGTTTCAAACACGTAATATCACCAGTGTGCGAAGGTAGCTTTAAAAAGCATCCAGCATAATATTGAATATTAATTCAACAGACTTTATTTCAATATTTGAATTCCGCGTTTATTACAGCAATCTTCCGGAATTTTTTTTCATACAGAATGCACATACATAGAAAATCGATCGCGAGCACTGCTCTTAGTTTCGATTACTTCCTTGATATTTCGTGAGATATAATATATCCACGAATTTTCAACTTTAACATTTTGTTTAATCAATCATAGATTTAAAATGAATGTTTTAACAAACATATAATACATTTATTAATCAAAATTAATATATATAATATTTATTTATAATTTAATATACTCTTTAACAATATCACANGCTTGATAACAAATCATCTTTCCCTTCTCTTTTAACATCTTTCTATTATTTTCTTAATCCCGCCATAAGTTTCTTACACGTATCGTACAGTATTTCTGATTAAGCGCAGACATAATCTTGGGATCTCTGTGTGTCTCTGCTTTTATTACTTATCCAAATCGAACCTTTGGAAATCTAATATATGATACAGCTTCAGAATATTAGGTGCTGCTAATGCTATCAGCTATTGACACAGCCGACAGACTGGCGCTGCTAAAGGTTGTGAGTCTCCCTTCTAACTTACTGTGGAGAGGCTGACTACTGTAACAGAATTGATTCTAGATAGTCGACAAATCCTCGATGCCCGCTCTTATCTTACAGAGTATTATTCTTACAGTGGCGTCGTGCTGGCAAGCTGCTCAAGTAAAAAAATCATGCATTTACTTTGAATGTTATTTATAACGTTGCGATTGTTAATATTTTTTCATACTATTAATATCAATAAAGTACAGTAATATACATATAATAATGCATGTGCAGAGAAGTGACTTGGTTAAACTCAAGTGAATAAGAATAACATAAATTTTAAAAATAATAAATTCATATTTTTTTATAATATTTTACCAACCACATCATGTAGATACTTTTGATTATATTCATTATCGAGTTGATTATATTATAATATAAAATAATAAATATAATAAGAAATTAAATATGAATAAGTATAAGAAAAATAATAGTAATTCTAAAACAAAAAAGTATAGTATATAAGTATAATAAATATATTATTCTTAAAACTTACGCTATTAGAAGTGGTTTGGTCTCCAAATATAAGTGAGACGATGGTTGGTTTTGGATACCGCGGATGAATGTGGATATGGTCCAAGTGTTGATATTTTACAGCTCCATTCATTCACCTTGGCTAACTCTATCTATATTAAATTCTATATTAAATTCGTTCTATATTAAAATTTCTTACTTTTCTTCTAAGATAACATATCTAAAATACAGTTTAACTTCTACCAGCTACATATTTAAGGTTTATAAATTTAAATGTATAAATAACTCGCGATAATGAAATTAACAAATAAAGTATATGGTGGATCTCACGAAAAATTACAACATTTTAGTCCATGCAACTTTTTCACTTACCATTTGCCGGAGAATGTGACATTATTTTAATTTTATTGGTATCTCATCGCTGATAAGAATTCAGAATCGAAACATCCAATTTATTTATAACTCTCTTATTAATAATTACAAATCGTTATAACTTGTGCACCGCGTTGTACTTTCAGAGCTCACTTTACTTGTTAATATTTAAAACAGTTTTATCCTTAATTTATTACATTTATTCATTATAACTTTCATTCAAATTTTATTGTTAAGTGCAATAGAGAAAAAAAAACTAAAAGAAAAGATGGAAGCAGACAATATATGTATATGGAGTGAAGGAAACCGTATTTGAAGAGATGAGCGAGCAAGGCTTTGGAAATTAAATTTGTGCGACCATGTTGTACACCATGAATATGGAGGGTCTCGTTACTACACGTATTTGAACATACACTACATGCGCAATATAGATATACTCCGTAATATTTCCCTTTCTATTTGCATTTTACAATTTTACATCTTCTTCTTTTTCCATCTTTTATCTGTATATGAATCCTGTAACCTTTAAATACCAATTTTGAATTTTCTGATATTGTAAATATATAGTCAGAAGAAAGAAGCCAAAAAATTATAATTTTCCAATATCTAAGTATTTTGATCAAATTATTTCATTATAATTCATAAATTACCAAATTATCAAAAATATCAATGTAAAGGGATGTATTAGAAAACTAATTTAAACTAATAATAAATTTTATGATTACATTTGATACGGTTTAATAATAAAAGTTTTCTAGAAGTCACTCAATTTTTTATTATACATTACTTTCATTTTTTAATAATTATATATAAAAATTAATTTCAGGAATTTAATTTTACCACGCGATTCTGATAACATTATGATCAATTAAGCAGTTAATTTTAAATTTTATTTAAATTAATTATTAAATTAATTATAAAGCAAATCAATTATATAATCCAAAATATACAATATACATATATAATATTACAGAAAATATATTGGTGAATTATAAAAATGACGAGGGCTACGGAAAATAAGTGAAATCGAAGTCATGGTAATAGTCATGGTAACAATGTAATGCGTATATCAAAGTGATCTCTAAGTTGGCCCTAGGCAAGCCAATAATTGCAAACAATTACTGTACATCTCTGAACCGATTTAGCACAGCTTCAGTAGTTCTGCTTACTGCTGTAGTGGGAAAACAATTGTCCTCGTGATTCTGCGAGGCTGGTTCTATCTCTGCCTCACAATAGCTCCTCGGAGTTTAGGTAAATGATGGTAGTTGCCACGAAAATTTACTGACGCAATTTTTCGAATGCTCCCCCCTTCCCGCTCTTTGCCGTACCCCTTTCTTCTCGTCTTTCTCCGCTCGGCTTTTTCTCTCTATCATGGACGGTAGGAGGGTAAATGATTTCGGAGTAAATTGCTGTGTGGAGAAGGTTAGATTCAACCCCGCCTTTAGGCTACCTACCCTTTGATTCTTTCAACGTGAAACACGTCCGTGCAGTTAAGGTACAACGCTGGTTTCATGAGAACATTGGAGGAATAGAATAAAGCGACTTTTTTAGGCCAATGTTTGAAGTAATGAGCAAAGATTCCAATCACACCAGTAGCCAAAGCAATAAAAATTTTTTTTCTCGTTATACTCCACTCGCGATCGTGCCTTTATGTTGTATGTTTTTGTATATTTACTAAATATATATTTCGTATATATTTACTAAAACAATTTTGTCATTAATAAGTTTAGTATACGCTTACAAATGACATTATATTTTATATATTGATTTTTATTAATTTTAATATTAAAGTAATCACTCTTTTTGAAAGTGAGAAGATTTTTAATGTATACTTGCATATATTAGATCGCTGAATAAATAGTGGGTTGAATTCTTTAACAAGTGAGGTATTATCAGAATCCAGAAGCTTCCTTTTGATAAATTTTCTACCTCGTCTTGGACGCTTTACGAGTGTTCTGAACTGATACGAGTAGATCTATCTTTTTCGATCTTTAGCTCCTCACGTTTTTTCTTTGTTCATTCCCCTACAATTCTCCGTGATCGCCGCTCTTTCGGTCTGCTTCTTTAACGGAAAGGGTAGAAGTAGTAGCAAATAATGCG
This sequence comes from Tetramorium alpestre, assembly GCA_021460005.1. Classification (NCBI taxonomy): domain Eukaryota; kingdom Metazoa; phylum Arthropoda; class Insecta; order Hymenoptera; family Formicidae; genus Tetramorium; species Tetramorium alpestre. Next base: position 1,760,946 of record JAJVSH010000009.1, on the reverse strand, counting down.
CGATTGATTTGATTTCACAAAAAGCATATTGTACTGTGGAATCTTCTTATGGAATAGTACAGATTGAAAACTAGCTACATTTGTTCTCACATCATATTTACAGATTTGATTGTTAGATTGTAAAATCATAGACGCGAAAATCGTTCTAATGTGACAATACATTACATATAACGTAATAAAATACATATATATACTTTAATGATCCAACATATGTCTATTCAATTATTGTTCGTGACTTAATATCTCTTTGTGTAGAATTATATCAATTAGCATCATAAAAGCTTACTTATTAAGCGCAAAAAGATAAATATATTGAGAATTATTTTACAATGATTTATATAAAATGCAAATTGTGATTGATTACATTACAGAAAAAAATAATGCGTTTAATATTTTATCAATATTGAACAATTGATTTAATGTATATTTTTTTGTGTAACTTTCTATGCTTTAATACTTCTCTCTCTTTTTCTTCTTTTTTTTATTATTATTTGAATAGTATTTTCTAATAATTTCTTTAATAANAAATANNGNNNANNNTNNNCNNTATTTNTTATTAAAGAAATTATTAGAAAATACTATTCAAATAATAATAAAAAAAAGAAGAAAAAGAGAGAGAAGTATTAAAGCATAGAAAGTTACACAAAAAAATATACATTAAATCAATTGTTCAATATTGATAAAATATTAAACGCATTATTTTTTTCTCCAATAACGAGATATCAATACCGAATTGAATTAACTAACTTTGTCTGGACTAATACAAGCGTATTTCAAATATTATCAAGTTATTACTTCTTGATATATTGTATCATTTATGCAACAAAATATGATAAATGAAGCAATTCATATGCAAAATAATTTTATTTGGCTAACGGTAAATTAACAAAATTATCACATTAAAATTTAAATGATTTGTAGGCCATACATGTATATAACGTATACATAAAAAATAACAATTTAATGATTATTTAAAATGTGATAATATTTGAAATTAAAAGAAACATATTTTTTCCATCGAATACGTCTGTGCTTTCGGAGATATTCTCATGTAATCAATCACAATTTGCATACTATACAGATGTCACAGCATTACGGATAAAATTAATTGTCTCACAGCGTAAATCTTTGTTTCTCCTATAATATGAATTCCACGCATCCCACAGCAAAACTAAGATCTATTTCACATAGTCGTCCTCGCATTTATCATCCTAAAGTGTGCAACAATATTCGTTATTTTCAACGTACAGGCATTGAGGGCGTGGAAATTAATACGCAAATGAGCGGATATTAATTAATTATAAATAATGAGTAGGGCCGTTTAACTTACGTACGCGAGAGATTCGCCTCTTCAAGATCAAGTAATTTTGCAGGATGACGCATACCTTTTCTTGCCAATTAATAGATGATTAATTATTAGGATGAGACTTTGAATTTTCTGGTAACCTCCTGCCACTCCTGGTTACCACAGCCTGTTGTTCTGCCACTCGGCTTTGTAATTAGTAGGACTTTTGCGCTAGGCTACACGGTCGTCAGATTTATCATGCAAAAAATTTTGATGAGTTAATTGATAAATTACGTCTAGATATGTTGTCTATATGTGCTTTGCACGCATAGTAAATACTTTCTTCATGTCATATTCTTTACTCTGAGTTTTTTCTCATATGCCTTTTACGAAAGAGAGAGAAAGAGAGAAAGATTTTTTTACAAAAATTATCACAATATTATGACGGGAAACAATGCATCACGTAACAATGTAGCATATACGACTTGGTGTATATATGTAGAACTAGTTAAAAGTCTGAAAGGTGTTGAATGTGACATAGAATGTCCTGTACCTACCGCATTTATCATGGTGCATCATTATCTCGCATGTACGATTGTTAAAACGGATATGCCTGCGTTTGTCGCATTCATATATAGAGAAACGGCAATTCCATTTCTGCGATTCGTTCGTTCTCGGTGATTGCGCAGTGATTGCCACGTCACTCACGAAATCAGTCCGTCTGCACTCGCCAAATTAACGCAATTTCCAAAATAAACGGGTTTTACCTGCACTTCGCGTCTAGAGTACATATAGCGCGAAGGGTGCCTACGTACGGTTTAATTGCGAATTTTGCCGCAAACACTGTTCATATATATATTTTATATGTATATAAATATGTATACATATATACATAAGTACATATATACACGCTCAAAAAACGACGAAGAAATTGCGTCAAATCTTAATCAGTATAAGTACAAATTTATAAATTAATGATTATACAGTTAAAAAACATAAAGCAACTTGCAATGGTTATAACAATATTATGAATTGAAAATCGTTTAAAGCAAAGAAAATTTGACAGGATGTCAATTGTTTATCGATTAAATGTCATTCGTACTTAAACGAATTGCATTATAGTATGAATAAATGATAGAGAAAAATATTAATACAAGTATATAAAAGATTGATAATAAAATATCATCAATGAAAAAAAGATCTGCAATTTGGGACCTAAAGCAAACTACGTTAGGTAATTTAAATCATGCGCATCACATTCCTCTCAATCTTCGATATTCCACCCTTGAATTCGCGGCCCGAGGCTTTTCTACCCTATATTTCAATCAGTGCTCTTGACAGGGCTTCTTCAACTCGATGTAAGAACCACTTTTCCTCCTGGCAAATTAATCGGTAAATTAACCATGAAAAATTAATATCTACGTTCTCCAAAGCCAAGTACTCTATAAAGTTGTCGGCACAATGTTAAAAGACTATCTAGAACCTTCAAATTAAATAACTGGATGAAAATATGTTTATTACGCTTACTCTGTATTTGTAATGTATAAATTGGCTTTAAAATATTCTATAATAAATTTAAAATTTATCGCAAATTAAAAATAAGTTAGAATCATATTATTTGACTACATTTGATGTATAGAAAGATATATTTGAAAAAACATTTGATAGATAATTATATTTTGATAAAATATTTTGTTCCTATGTTTTTTCTTAATTGAAATTAAATATTTTTTCTATATCATTAAAAGAAGGTAAAAAAGATAATGCCAATTAAAGAATCGCAATAAAATAATTTTTTAAATATATTTCCAAGATAATAAATTGCACATATTTCCAAAAACTAATAAAAAATACTTACAATTTTTTATGTTCAAAATTGCGTTAATTATATAGTAAAATATTATTTAATCTATTCAGAAATTTTCATTACAAACCAGAACCAACACGGTGATCTTATGATAGAGTAAATAGTCTTGTTATAAAAGGCATTTAAGATGTTTTGTTTGTTGAGTGAAGGCAGTAAGGAGTATTAAGAGATGGGATACAAATAAGAGACGAAAGAAGAAAATAGTAGGAAGTGGAAGATAGTTGTTAACAAAAAAAAAAGAGGAAGCATGGTATTCCCAACGAGACCATTGGAGAACTATGTATTCGTTGAACCGATTGAAAGGCACTGTAGCGCGTGTCCAAAGGGATACAAAAGAAACGCCGTACCCGCAATAAAAGCTCCGCGTAAAGCGAGTTTTTATTTCGCAAAGTCGGACGAGTGACCCGCGGGGGTTTTCTTTCTGTCTCACTCTAACCCTCCTCCGTGTATCTTTCTTTCTCACACTCACCATTACCGTTCTTCTCACTTTTCCTACACGCCTAGACGCTTCTCAATTCTTTAGTTCACTTTTTGGAATCCCGGATCTCTGCCCTTTCACACATTGCTTTGTTTATTTAGTTTACATCTGTGTGTGTATGTATGTGTGTCTTCGCAGACGTAACTAAAGAACGGAGATCAGGATACAGATAGTACAGGATAATTCAAGTATTGTCACATATCTATTAGATATCTTAACTGCATGTGAAATTTACCTCTTTTTTTATTTATATTTCTGTGTTTTTTTCATTCTTAAAAAAAGCGAGTTAAATCGGTACTCGAAAGTCTCGAAGTATTGTTGCCTCTTTTCCGTGAGGCTGGTTTTCTTGGTTTTTCTCGCTTGGCTCACTTCGTATTGCGAGAGTAACCAATAAAACATGAAAATTATTTGCTAATTTTTTGCTATTTTTTGCTTTTAAAAATAATTTTTTTGCTTTACTTTTTAAAAAGTTACGAAGCATATAAAAATAGCATAGCATTTACATAAGTATACAATACGGTATACGTAAGTTATATCTTTCTTTCCTCCTCCTCCTTTCTTAGAAAGGAGATGTAGAGATTTAATTGTTGCGGCTTTTCCGCGATGCTGATTAGTTCTCTTGTTTGGCTCACTTCAGCGTTGAGATGTGTGATTTGACAATTCGTTAGATTATCCAAAAAGATTAAAGAATTAAAAAATTTTTTATCTTAAATCTTTACAAAAATTATGTTTCATTATATAACAACGAGAAATTTCGCGCGCGAAGCGCCACCATTAGTCAACATAAAATAGAAAAACGTCTATTCATTACATTATGGAGAGAATCTTAATACAAAAAAAAATGGGGAACGATCATGAGGAACAAATCAATCTCATAGAAGTCTGAAAGAAGTGACGAGTGGTAGTCCACGTATAAACGTCGAGAACATTTTGTATGAAGCTTAATACCCTATTTTACCGGCCCATTCGGTGGGCCGACGCGGTCCTTTCCCTACTTCACGAAATCTCTCAAATCCTTTGACAATGATACGCGTTTACGGCGCTTTGAGGGTTGATAGGTGGGCACGGTTGGAATCTCCCGGTTTCTGAATAATTTTACTAAATTGGTCCCATATGTATGAGCCGCTCCAGTGAATCCACAACTAAGGGGTGGGGAGGAGAAAGTAATGTACATATATATTTTTTATTCCCGCGTGCGCTCTTTCGGCCCTCTTTTCACCGTCGATGCGCGGTCTTTTCTCGCTCGTGCGCTCGTCCCGCTCCTACCCGCTGCTCCTTCGATCTTCTCCTTCCGACGCTCTTCATCCTGCTATTCCAGAAGCGGAATTTTAAAACCGCGCCATGTAGAAATAAAACAGGTTTATGGCCGACGCGAGCCTCTGCGCGGCTGGTTGCCTCCCAAAAATATAATGTCTCAACGATATGTCTAACCCGCCGCATACACATCCACCTATCGCGTTTATGATGCGCAGGATGTATTAGCAAAATATTTCTTTTACGACTTCGGAGATCAGACGAGTAGAAGTGCAAATGGTGAGTGGAAATGCACCGTCTGGGTTAGGTAATAGCTTCTCCCATGCGCGCTACATCCTCTTATGTTAGTAAATGCGTTTCTCTTTATGCTCGGATACCGTTTTATATCATCCAGTTTATTCACATCGACGGCAAAAACGATTTGAACAAGTAATATTATCGAATAATTTATCCAGTTATTCTGTTGTGACAAAGTCTAACAACATGTTGATAATAAATTGGTTACACTTTATTTAAAGATTTCTTATAAATATTGTATAATTTTATATATGCTAATCTCAACTGTAATTGTAAGAGATTAAAATAAGACGAAATCGTGACGTGTTTTTATATGTATATTCATATAAAAATTCAAAGTATATTGAATCGTAAAATGATATATACATAATATGTAATTTTTTTTTACATTCGGAAATAAGTATATCTGAGCACTTTATTGAAAGTGTCTCATATTGGTATGCACGCGTTATGTGCAAAATTGCATCTTTAAATGGAGCCAAGTATGAAAATGCGTGCGAATAAACATAAGTTATTCACCCCAAGTATAGCAACGTCTCCACCATCTCGTTGATATCCTTAAGCAAACATGAAGACACGCAATACCATATGACTGAGACGACGCGCCGGAAATGGGAATATCTTGTGGCGTTTCCTTCTGAATTTCGATGATGCTTTCTATCATCGTACAGTATCCGTGGAAATCGGTTCTCGAGACAAATAGTCGCGAATATATGTAAAATGGAAATGGGGAAGGATTCGCTTCTTTTCCTAAATCAAATCGCTCAGAATATACGTGGTGTGTTCATATATTTTAGAACACTTAAAAGTTACATCAAAGTTGATTAGCTTAGTTTTGATAGAACAGATAAGAAGAAAATAACACAAACAAATTAATATCAGAATAAACAAGAATTAATTGAAAAGAAAAATAATCATCTATTTTAAAAATATCGATTTAATAATCTATCAAATCTAAAATTTTAACTTTTTCTTATAATTTGTTTTTTTTCGCAATTATTATTTACTAAATTAAAAATTTACAAATATAGTTTACATTCTCAGTGAATAATGATCCTAATTAATCCTAGTATCCTAAATTGATCCTAATATCTAGCATTTTAATATTAGATATGCGTTTTTAAAGAATTTGAAGTTTTTTTTTTCAGCGATATTAGATGTGGCCAGAAGGCCGCGGATGGTCATTTTATGGGTGGCTTTTAAACAAAATACGAAGTCCGTGTAGTGATCGTTAAGCACGGTCGGTGTCCTACGTTTACAGTGGAACCTCATCCTTCGCCCTCTTGCTTCCTCTCCCTTCCTCCGCAGCCGATCCTTCTGGTCATCCTGCGGCGAACGCACCGTCCGATACCAGCTCGACCCTTAAGAGCCCACTCCATCAAAAGGGTGGCTTTTATACCTTCTATATTTACGAGGGATGTTTCTTCTTCCGCCGCCGGCTTTCTCGCGATAAGAGTAACAGGCTCTGCTATATCCTTATCCTACCCTTATCCTTACACCACCTCGGTTGCCCGCGAAATCGAAGGTAAGAATGCTCCGATACGCATATTATACGGGTATTACTTCCCGGTGTTTATATGTTCAGCTCCCACAGCGCTGAGATATCGCACTTTATATGGCGGTCAAGTCAAATATAAGCAAAGACTTAAATATACTTAATCAATCTCTCGATGGAAATTAATCTGCATTCAAATAATTTAGGAACTTTTATTAATTATATATTGTTTCATAAAAGAGGATCACAGTGCATTAAGTCGTATAAAATCTATAATGCTTCGTGAGTTACAAATACATTACTAATTACTAATGATATGTGTAATTAATACTAACCGTCTATACGTAATTACCGCTATAAGCTCTATAGATCTGTATATTCATATGTATATATTCATACGTCCATCTAAATCACAAAGTACAATTTTATTAGTTTAATTTATATTATTGTCTTATTGCTTACATATTTATTAATTTAGATACAAAAATGATTTGAAAAATGTATAATTATTAAAATTACAAAACTCTCTAAAACTCATTTTTTACTTTCTTTCTAAATGTATTAAATGAACAGGAAATAATATTAAATTAATTTTGATTACAACACGCTTCGTACAGAGAGAATGGTAAAGGGAGACCAATTGACAGCCCTCTTTTGTCACTTTTCCCCGATTTGTCCGATTCTAAGTTTTGTCTCCTGGGATAGTCCCGCGTCTTTTAAGAAAGAAGTTAACTGTGCTGAATGTAGTGTTTTGACAGGAGGAAACGGATAATCGATCGTCAAACTCACCGACGCAGATACCTTTAACTTTGATATAGACTGTTTCATATCCTTTTAAGTGGAGAGAGATCGTCTTATTGTTATTGCCATATATTTAAACATTGCTAAATTAAGACATATACTGACAATGTTATTCCAGTTATTCTAATTCTGAGAGATACGATTTTATAATTAGTAATAAAATAAAATGTAAAATTATCTCATAAATTATAAAATTATATAATTGAAATTTCATGAATTATATAATTATTATTTCTTAAAATGTTTAAACGTAAAATAAAATACAGAGAAAATAATAATCCAAATATAGAAATGCTTGAAATAAGCCTGAAATTCATTAAAAGCCGCGAGAATCAATATAACGCGCGTTATCAATATAAATGATTTATCCTTGCTTACATTTCTTAAAATACATTGCATAGGAGGGTGAATACTATATGAAGAGGCAGCATGCTATCAACCTAATACATACCGTCATAAATTTTTTCCGCGCTCTCCTTTTTCGCATGGTTAGCTCTTTCGCGCTCATTGACTACATGATTATGCAGTGAACTCATGCCGCCTGGAAGGCCTGCATATTTTTATGCGTACCAGAGTTGGTTCTAGACGAGACGTCGTGAAGGGTGGTGCATAAAAGAGAAAGACGAAAAAGTGCTCGAAAAATATATCCAGCGCACGCTCCGAGCAGCACGGAGCCGTCGCGTTATCTTCGTTATCCACATTAACATAATCGCCGAAGCATAAAGTTCGCAAGAGCGATCGTCCGAGCCACACTAGGAATCGATTCCGGCACAGAATATGCAAACTAAATTACTCTTCGCAGTACCATAAGTTTCGATCGTTCTGTGATCTCGAGCCATTAACACGAAATAGTGTGCAAATACTCAACGATCGTGTAATAAAAATTTGATTTCATATCTTTTCAGATGTTCTCTTTTTCTTCGTTTCTAGATTTTATGATAATGTAAGCTTAAATAATTATGCACTGCACTAATTAAAAATATCGATTCAAGTAAATACGATATTTTGCCTCTTGAAAGATGTGAAAAATATTCAACAGCATAACAAATATTTGAGGACAGTTTTTAGTGTGTATTTATGATTAGAAATTGAAAAATAATTCACAATATAGCACCTTGATCATTTTTATACCCACCAAGAAAATTCAAGTCACATTTTAAACATCCAAGTAGGGCACCACAAGACATAACGACGAATCATTCTCGGTAGCCGAGAATATAAATAGGCAACCGTGTGCAAGCCGCGTTGCTTTACTCCAGATTTGTCTCTGTTCGTGGCGGGTTGCTTTAGCAAAATGTGTTGCCACGGATAAAAGAGGCTCGGCCGCGAATGGAACGGGGCAAAATGGAACGCCCGAAAATGCGGTAAATAACGGGGAAGCCTAATGTTGCATGAACGCGATAAGCCCTCACCTACGGCATGTATATTTCCTTGAGAAGATTGCAGTTACGCGACCGCCGTCTCGCTCGTGGTATCGAGGGAACACCATTCATCCGCTCGATCTAAATAAATAACAACTGATAGATGGCACGGGTCGGGGTCGGCAGTGTCGGCACAATGCTCTTGGAAATCGTAAGACTCCCGACACCGCGTCTGTATAGCGTCTGGATAGCGCGCTGTACGTACATAAGGCACAGGCGATTGCTGAAGACGTAGGAAATGGTCGTTTCGCGTACGTACGGAGAGGGAGCAACTCGCATTTCTCTGCGGAAGCCCGACGACAAATCGCTTTGACGTGGCTGTCGGTCGGAAAATTTCGCTCCTCTTGAGGTTACCGCCGGGAACACACAATCACTCATTGCACGTCACGCCAGATTTCTGTCACCGATCTATCCGGTCGTTATCGAACATTTTGCCACGTGTCGGACCTTACCTAACGATTAAATAGCCTAGCGTGAATGTGCTATGATTTCATATAAATTATTTTATATTATATTGTAAACAAATTATAAATTTACAATATGTACTAATATGTATGTTATATAAATATGAATTTTTTCAGATTTTATAAATTGCGATGACTATTTCTTAAATGAGAAATGTCTATGTAAAATTTTCATTTATGTTTGATAACAATATAATTTGATGTCGTGTGATATAGAAAGATAGGTATGATTGCTAATTTATATCTTGTCTTTTACATATAATGTGTTTATTCCTTGCGACAAAAATAATTGCACACATGCAACTCTTCCGAAAGCATCAAACTTTGATTCTTTTTAACCAGATTATTCCTTAGATTTGCATAAAAATGAAACTTCCATAGATGGGCAAAATTAATGAATTTTAATAAGGGCCTCTGTGTCCTTCATCTTCTCATCTCTTTTCTCACGCACACCGTATTATCGTCATCCCATTATCACGAGATAAATTAAATGCGTTATAACGCTATTAAAAGAAAAAAGCTTTAGCTTATTGGCATCTCGGTTGGCACTCTTTATGTTGAACTTACTTGTATCTTCAATAAGTTTATTCTTGCATTCTTTACCTTTTTCGTTGTTTATTTTCTATCATGAATGTAATTGAAATTCAAAGATACAATTACAGAGAAAATGCAATTACATAAATTGAACATCGATCTTTCCCAAAATAATCCCATAATAAAAAATATCTTATACATAGATGTAATCAACTTTAATAATATCTAATAAAAATTTATTGAAATGAATTCCATAACTGATTTTTAATTAAAGTCTGTCTGAATTAATTTTCTGATAATTAAAAATTTGATACATGCTAAAAAAATTATCAATATATTTATGAGATTTATAACTCTAATACATTATCATTTATTTTCAGGTAAGAAGGTGAAATTCGTTACACGAGAGATATAGAATGACTACCAGTGGTTGTGATCGGAAAGGTAGGCTGCATTAATCTATAAATATCTGAGATTATCCTAAAGCATACTCTGCTCTGCTCAATTCATCGACGAGGCGACGAAGGCGCGCATTACTTTCCTACTTTCTTGGTCGATGAATAGGGTGATATATGGAGGGTTCTACAAACTGAAAGAGAGAGAGCGAGAGAGAGGGGAAGAGAAAGCAGGAGTGAATGTGAGCGGGATGGATATAACGTAGTAGAAGAGAGATAGGTAGAGGGGGTGAGAGAAAAGAGGAACAGCAAAAGAGAGAAGAGAAAAAGAGAGAGAGAGAGAGGTGCAGGATGGAAAAGGATAGAAAGAGAACACCAGAGTTTATAAGTTGGTAATTTGAGGCACGGAGCACGTACGCGGATCCAGATCTTTGCGGCGCCGAAATAAATCAGCCACCTACGTTCCCACCTCCTTTTCCTCCTTCACTGCCACGGCATTGCCCCACCTTCCTTTTCGCCGTTGCTTTCTTCCACTACTGCCTCTCCTTCCTCCACCTCCGTCTTCTCCGCCACGTTCTAGCAGCCCTCTTCTCGATCTTCGCACAAGCCCGCGGTTATTTATTCGAGAATTACCGTCGCTTATAATAAGCTCCTCTTTATTCTCCAGTGGCGTGGCAGTCGTGGCACTCACGGTGGAACAGATTTTACAGTGATTTAATGGAGCTCCCACGAAAATACCGGGCACATGCAAGCCATACCTCATGTACTCATAAAAACGATTACCGGCAAATGGCATTGATCTTACTCCGTAAGCCCCCGTGAGGCTCCGTTTTGTCATTGGAGCGGCACACTTAATGAGACGTTTCGATTCCTTGTACATACTTCAAGCATCATTGACCTATCTATCTGTCTTGTCGTTATGCCACAGAGTACGAGGGAATGCATCCCCAAGTAGAATAGTTAATGGATCTTGCATACCTCGTTGGATAGATGAAAGCATATTTGTTGCAAATTGATCAACATTAGCATAATACTGGATAAACTTTAACAATTTTAATACAAAGTCTTTAAGTAAATTTGTTCTCATGGAAAGATCTATATAATAGAAAAATTGCCCTTTTTCATCTACATTATTTTATTGATCTTTATAGATTACTAAAAAATTCATTTTTTTATTTAATAATATATTTTTATATAAAGTTTTTCATTAATTTCAGAATGTCATGTATTGTATGTGTACATTTATGCATATCATATGTAACCGATATTAACAAGAGTACTTAAAAAAAATATTATGGACATATAATTTCATACTGTCAGATATTTCAACTGATTTTTTTTTGGCGAGTGAAATTTAATAATCTATATGCGGTACTATCGCACATAGCGGGTTCATTGAACTCATCAACCGCTGCATGTCATGTTACGCGAATCCAGGTTAAAATATTACGTAATCGGATTTTAGTAGCGACTGGATTTTTCGTGCGTTAGTAATATATGGAAAATTAATTTATTTTATCCAGAAAAAGGGTGATCAGTAATTGTTACGGTTCTAATAAAACGCAAGTCTGAATTCTTGTCTTTCTCTGTTACTCGCGCACTTCTCTCTCGCCGGATGCGGATAACTATAGGAAAGCTCTTCGATAAGAACTAAGATTATCCTGCGCGCGCATTGGAATCCACCCTCTGGAGGTGTGGTCACTTCTACTTCACATACTATATCCAAAGATTTCTCTTAAATTAAGAATTTAAAAGATATGTGCAATCGTTATTCGATATTAAGTTCTAATACAGATGAAAAAATATAAATTTATTTAGTTAATTATTTCCAATAATTGATGATATATCTTATATTAGTAGCTATATCAGAAGTTTTAATTAATATAAAATATCGACTGTATAAATGAAAAAACAATTCGATAATTTTATAGTACAGTAAAGTTCTACTCGCAAAGTATTGCTTTAATTAGTTTTCTATTTAATATAAAATTTTTCTATAATTATTTATTTATCCCTTGCCACTTTTGTTATATTTATCAGTTTATGTTACAATAGCAATGTACGAAGAAGAAAACATTTTACCATAAGTCATTATATAATATTTTTATTTCAATTTTAAATTGCCTCAATGGCATACATGATCAAACACCCTACTAAGTTGCATGGAACTGCATCCGATCGCTATAATGTATCAGCTTGTCCACGCTGCCTCGCACTTCTGACAAGCACGAGTAAGCATATCATCGCGGCGCGGGACCTGATGAATGATGAACGGAGGACGAGATAAAAGTTGAAAATCCTCTACTGCGACGGGCACCTCCGTACGTGGAGAGCGTCGGAGGCACAGAAAGAAAGCCGGCAGAATCCAAGGGACAACACTTTTCCGGGTATCGCGGTGGAAGTACGTGATCGCGCATTGAATCTCATTGGTGATAGCCACGAGTGGCGGGTAATATATCCAGTGCAGTCAAGCCCCTTCCTTCTCTGCCTCCACCCCCACACACCATCATCGACCCCCGTTCCGCGCAGTCCACCAGTCCAGTGTCCCCGGTGCGCGGCCATTGTGCGAAGCTTTGTTCGAACGGTGACGGGGTCACATTAATCTGTCTCTCACCCCTTCTACATACCCGGCGCGTTATACGACGTGCATCGTTGTCCCCATAGGTACGGCGTCAACCCCCTCCGCACTGTCACGAATCTACCTCGTCGAAGCTCAATCGACCTACCGACCGAACGATCGATCGATCCACGACGCGATACACTCGTCCTGTCTAATACTGAATAATCCCTTGCTCGTCACACGCCCATGAAGGGCTCAGGCCCTTAAATCTCGATCGCTATTGACAGCGTTTCGAACTTACATCGTTAACCTGAGCTGAGGCTTTAGACGTCGATTACGTACGCGAAAGTTCAATTATTACTTCACGCGTGGTTCGCACCGGTTCATCAATTACTTGATTGATCATAGCAAATCTAAGGCAAAACGTGCTGCAACAATTAAATCTTTCAGAAACAACTTTCTTCATACCTTTCATTACAAAAAAAAAAAATGATATTTTAAGACGTCGTTAAAAATATATTTAAAAATATAAATTAGCGTGTATAATTAAAACACAAGACAATGTTTATTTAAATATTTTGCTCTTCTTTAAATATGATAGATTTAACGTACGTAGAAACGTTTGCATAATTTATCACACAATAATGTTACAAGTTTTATAAAAAAGAAGAATTAAAAATTAATATTAGCAATTGAGCAGTAACTACACAGAATAATTATAGTGTGTTTTAAATTTTTCTACAAAAAGTTGCCATGGATTACCCATTCATCAGAATGAAAAAGTATATTCATTGTATTGACCCCATGACTATATTGACCGACATGTCCGATATATATACATATATCAGCCGTTAGTCACAGTCCAGTAACGATGATGGATCCGAAAACTTACTATATTGTTCACATAGAAATAAACAAAATAAAATACCTTTTGTACACAAGAAATCGGATGGAATTGCGCCTGGATGATATATAATACGGAAAACGACAAAAATATGTAATCTACAATACATGATATATTGTATTTATTGTATTTTTTTACGTATATTTTATATTTATATTACACATATAGTTATTATATTATATTTATATATTAGTCATATATTAATTTATCATGTTTGATAAATTTATTAATTTACATTGATTTATTTACAATTTTTTTTAAGGAATTAAAACTTAGTACAAATTTATATTATTCAATTATACAAAATATTTTAAACGTATTTTTTAAATACTTATTTTAAGTTTAATATTTATTTATATAATTTACTTGAATTATACATATTTACAAATTATTTTATTTTTTATTATTAAAATTTTCAAATAACTGACAATTCCAGTGACATTGTAATCAAAAGTTTTTATATGAATTTTGTTCTCTGTAATTAAATGTTATTAATTCTCTCAAATTACAATGTATGCAATGCCAATATACATATATCTTAATTATATTTAACAAAATGTCATGGGTTTCTGAGTCATATTTCTAATTACGATTTCTCTCTTCTCTTCGCTTTAATAAAAACTAAAATCAACGTAAATCATGTACTTTATAAAAATAAAAAATGTAGTGTAGAGAATACTGCAATTTTTATCTTTTCGATAAAATTCTCTCGATGTACCAAAATTTATGGTGGCTCTTCGTCCTTTCTATCAAACTTAGAATCTGTCAATGTCACAATTTGATGGATGGTGAGCGAACAAATGACGAAATATTGGGAAGATAAACCATTCGCCAGTCATATCACAATATATTATTTCATATGAACATTGATTATTTTTGTTATTAAGTTTTAAAATGTCTATTCTTGGCCGTGAATTTTCTATGATGAATTACATCAACTTCGATTATCAATCATCTTCAGAAATTAAAGTAAAATTAAATTCTTTCCGGAAGAACTACTTTTAAAAAATGATGCCGTCAAGTCAACTTAAACAGTACTATAATTTATGTTATTTTTACCAAAATGTTTATAATTGTTATATATTTCAATTAATTTTTATATATTTCAATATATCTAATTTATATTTCAACTTTTACAACTTTTTTATTAAAAATTCCGTATTAAAAACCGTATAAATTCTAGAGAATAATTTTTGCGAATTATGTTGTAATAACTAAGATAATAATCACACGGAACTAATAACTAATAATAACTAAACATCTAAATTGTTTCCATGCCACTTAAGTTGCCACTTTTTCTTTTAAACTGCACTGTCTTTTGAATTGAAAATGATTATGCAAATATGCTCCGTTTTAATTTAATAAACGTGGGGTGATATTAGTAAGAGAACTTGGTCGCATGAGATGATTTGTCGGTTGTTGTGAGAGGGAATCGAGATGGAGAACTTACGTTGTCCGATGGTGAACGGTTCCTCGCTTCGCGCTTAAAAATATATACATCCGGTGTACGCGTACATGGATAGAGCTGGAAGAGTCACCTGTCCGCCACGAATGATTCCTTCGCGTTACACTGTTCTGAGGCTCAATAGAGACGCGATGGAAGGGGGTGCGTGCGCATTCCTATTTCGAGTTTCGTAGCTTCGGCTGTTGTATCGCGGCTGTATCGATTCATCCCCACTGTGCACTTACCCCTCCGTGGTGGGATACGCTGCCGGTAGTCCATTCTTCACGAGGCAAATTTTTTTATATTTAAAAAAAACGCCACGTCATACAT
This sequence comes from Tetramorium alpestre, assembly GCA_021460005.1. Lineage (NCBI taxonomy): Eukaryota > Metazoa > Arthropoda > Insecta > Hymenoptera > Formicidae > Tetramorium > Tetramorium alpestre. The sequence continues at coordinate 1,745,417 of JAJVSH010000009.1, read as the reverse complement.
GATCTTCGACATTTTTATAAATGAACTTATNACTCTTAGCTAATGAATGATCTTTCTTTTCATACTTTTATTATCGTGGAAATCACTCGCATTTATAATTCTTTTAATAAAATATAAATAACTTTAATGAAAGAGATAATATTTTTTATAATATTTTTAATACTATATTATAACAAATTTCTGTACATATATATATATATATATATATACATTTCTATTTCCTATTTGAGTTTTTTTCTGGTACCTTTTTATATATTTATGAAAAAAATTATATATTATAACTTGATATTAAAAATAATAATTTCTAAAAGTCTGTCAAATGATTGTTTAACTTCATGAGAGACTTTTAAAATTTATAACAAATGTCTTTTTATTTCAACAAAATAAACTTGTATTAAGAAACTGATTTCGATGAGTGTAACATGGACTTGTATAGTGTACTCCCACCCCAAGCAACATCCCTCTCCACTAGGGGTATCGCATACAGCCTCCTACTACCCCTCTAACGCTGATGCTACATTCGTAGTTCAAGCTCTGCTCGTCGGATGACGCCAGCATTTGCTTTTTAAGGGAAAATACTATAGCAAGATACACCCCCTGGTTGGTAAGGTGGGCATTCTTAGCGGGATAGCTTAGAATGTTTGCGCGCGCATGCCGCGTAATAGTTTCATATCTATGTGCAATCTTCGCTTCCTGAGAAACATGTGGGATCGAACGTGGAAAAAGAGGGGAAGAAAAGCGTGGGATATATGGATAGACGGCGGGACGGAGGGCGTAGGGGGTTGGAAAAAATAATACTCACGCCACGTACGGGACTACAGTAATTTTCAGAGCGCTCGTGCTCGACTTGCTTGCAGCAGGGTAAGCGTGACTGGGGGCGATAGCATCGAGATCCCGGCAGACGGATAAGCAGCCGCCAGCTTGGCCGTTTTATTTTCTAGTTTAAAATGTAAAATAACGGGAATTTCGCAAATTACAGCGGCGTGCGTTATTTGTACAAAGTAATGCGGCGAGCGTGCCCGATTCTCGCTTTCGTCCCCTCTTCCTGTGTTCCAGTCCACGACTGATTTTACCTTTTCACCCGCGGGGCATCTTGTCGGTATCATTGGCTACTGTTCGTCGCTTTTAGAATTTTTATGCGGTACACGCTACCATTATTTTTAGGACTAAATTTAATACATATGTGGAAGACCTAATACCATTCATCACGGAAATGTGAGAATAGAAACTACTGTATTTTCATGCAAACCAATATATCAAGAGAAAATCTTTTATATTAATTATTGTAATTCTGATATTTGGAAATCAAAGATAATTTAATGTGAATATGCAGAGAAAACATCTTACTATTCTATCGTACTTCAAAGGTTCTGATATCATATTACTGCATTCATTACCGAGAGAAATTCTGTAGATAAATCAACAAAACAATTTAAAATTAAATACAACGAATATATTAAAAGTAATATACTCGTACATCGTATGGTCATTATATTTTCAATTTATATTAAGTATTGTTAACAAATTTAATTATTAAAAGCAATTTAAAAAAACTTGATTATTTTCATTTAATTTATCGATGAAGATATAATATAATAATTGACTAATTTATTTTTAGAACGCCTATGCGATGTTATAAAAATACTTAATATTATCATTGTTAAAATAGAAAAAAATGGAACAGAGAGAAAAGCTATACATTTGAATGCCAATAAGTGTTCGTTTTTCGCAAAGAGCTACGAATGCACGTATTTTGTTGACAAGAATGAATCCGCGGAGTTATGTGTGTTTACACTGCATCCATGAGTTTCACAATAGGTTGCACAATGCACCATAGGTTCCAACACGCATCTCTCAGCAATCGGGATCAATGAACAAAACGCTCCCGGTGCCATTATATGGGATTGTGAAATATTTTATATGTTTTCCCTTTTTTTTTCACCGACATTACGTACAACGTATGTACGTGATAGTGGAGATAGATAGAGTACCGGAGGAAGCGAGGGACGTGTCGACATGGATACGTGTACCGTTGACCGTATATGCATGTATACTTAGGGAAGCGGTGGGTGTTCGGGCTGGTCTGCGGAAAGTCACGCAGGGTAGTAGTGCGTGCTTCACGCGACACAAAACCCCCACTATACTTGCAAAATCCCCCGCTAAGTCATTACTATTAATAACCAGACAGAGAGAATACCACGGGCAGGGCATATTATTATTCATAATGATGTGATTCATTTCCCTCGAACCCCTCGGTAGCGTTTTCCCTCCTTCTCGCTTTCCCTATGTTCACGCGCTCCTTTTCTCTCCCCCTCTTACCCATTCTCACTCCTTCTCTCTCGCTCCTTCACATTTCATCTCTCTGCCATGATGACACTTACTCTCTCGCTTTGTCTCGCATCTCCTTTCTGCATGCCGCGCGAGTGTGTTTTCCGTCCTCTATCAATTCCAAGTTCCTTCCGCCGCATCCTCTTTACTCGGCAGAATTCCCGTAATCGTATTAACATGCAAATATTCACTTGCCAAGGCGTCGAAAATTGCCAAACGTCTCGATGCGTCGTACATATCTGAGAGATGTGATTTCGCAAGCACGAGTCGCGCCGCGTACTAAATTTGATAGCGATATTCTTCTAGCTGTAATTATCCTGAGTAACGCGAAAGAAGAATTTGTGATATTTTCGCTTTCTTGCAAGTGACGTATAACATTTAAATCTTTATTACTAATTACAAATAAAGTTTAGAGTTAAATGATTTGACTTGATTAACCAATTTTTGTTCATATATACATTTATGTAATGTATTATTGTGCTCTCTTTCTTTCTGCTTATTTAATACTTTTGCATACTAAAAACTAAAATTTTTTCTTGATATAAGTTAAATCGCATTAATTTTCTTTCAACGTTAAACGAGAAACGTCATAGCGAGAAATGTAATTTTCAGAATTCATACTTTGTAAATTTTAAAAGTAAATATATAAAATGCAAACTATTATTTATGTTTGTCCAATTTGACTATATAATATTTTTTATCTATTTTAGTTTCTTTATATTTTTATTTTATTTCTACTTTTATGTTAGCCAGTTGAACTCTGTAAATGACGAAATTTTTGGAAATTTTCGGAAATTTTCACCAGGAAAAAGAGACCACGTATACTTTAATGGTCACGGCGAGAAAAAGAATGTTTAACTTGGGCGATATGAGTCAGATAAATTTTGAATACATTCAATAAACGAGGCTAAACTTGTATAACATTTTTTTAAAAATTAAGTAACATTAGAATCATATGAATCATTAAGATTATCTTTTCAAGTTACTTCGAAACTTGTATATAAGTTGGATATATAATCCTACTGTTCATTTTTGTTCTCTTTTTACTCGACGAGTAAAAAATGTAATTAAGTAAAAACGATGTTAAAAAACGCTGCTTAAAAATGTTCATGTTTTATATAATTATTTAGTACTTTCTTTTCTAATTTGATAACAAGAGATAAATTAAATTCTGAATCGTGCGTTTGCGTTTGTACGTAATTTCAGTAGAAACGTAGAACGTGCCACGAAAAGATCCATCAGCTTATACGTACGGGCGGGATCTTTACTTTCCACGAGTCAACGTTGCGCTAATTAAATCAAGCTGAACTACATTCCACTGAGCGATGACGATAAGACCACATCATATATTTCCGGAACACGAGTATTCCAACGATATTCATTTTCGGTCGCTTTTTCATCACTCTCGAGCCACCATATAGCGGGTCGTTACGGCAATTTATCATTCGCGCCCGTGACTGCCGTTTGATCAATGGAACACGAGATCTTGTCTTTGAAGAACGGTCGGCGAAACTGTATCAAGTTTGTCCTATAAGGGAAATGAATAAACGACGCTGGTGGTTATGTCGCTCGAGAGAGGGTGGCTTCGCACACGATGTTACGAACGTAACGCCGGCGTGGATGTAATGCCGGCGCAATAGGGCCGGGATACAGTAGGGTTACGTAGCTATTTGCGAAGGGCCACGGTACGTCGAGATGTAGAAGGGGTAGCAGCTTAACTTTGCCTCCTTATTTCCCAACAGACTTGCTCGCACTCGCCTCTGCCCTCCCCGCCCACCTTACGCGAGCATTCCTCTTCTTGCGTCCCATCCCATCCCCATGTACACCCTTCGCACGCGACCGGGCTACCCATCGCACTCTATGATTTACAACCAGCGACGCTCATCTTGTAAACAGAAACGTCCACGCTATTTGCGATTCTGTCCGCATCCCGCCGCGAATTTGCGTCTTCTTCCTGGCGCGTCATCGCTCAAAATTCATCGCGCGGTCTCTTTGTTTCAGTCGTATGCAAAAACGTTGGCGCAACTGGCGACGAAACGCTACAAAAGGGAAGTGTGCGGTGCCGTAGACATTCGTGAAAATTGAATGAATTGCTCGGGTCGGCGCACCGACGAAGTGGATACGCGTTTCGGCGGTGACGCGTGTTTTTGCTGCAGCGTGATGTAGTCTTGACACGTGAAGCTAAGAACGTAGAATGCCGCCCACGTATGATTTAGTAGGGTAACGTGTCTAGAGACGAATAAAAGGAGACTTAGGTCGAAGAGTATATCCTTCGTCATCAATTATAAAATTGTAACTTTATGCGCGCGATAACGCATTATATTATCATTCACTTCAGTGTGTACATTTGAATGTTTTTAAATATAAATATTTTTAAAAATTATTTATTTTGAATGGAGCCATACATGTTTGAAATACAAGAAAATCGAAAAAAATTTCTGGAGACTACAAGAATTATAAAGTTCCATAGTCATAAAGTTTACTTCGACGAGTAAAACTTCAATATTGATAAAAGTTTTCGCACTCAAATAACAAGCTCAAGAAATGAAAGATTCAACACATAAAAATCAAATAAGAAATTTGTTTCTCGTAACATGCGTTTCCCGCTGCAATAATATTATCAACTAGAATATATCTTAAAATTCATATGTGAACGTTTCTAAAACTAAATGTAACGTTTCTAAAACTAAATGTACGAGCTAACGCGTGAATTATTAAGATCTAATATGTTAAATTATCAAACGTCTCTGCTGTCATGCAAAAAAGAGTCGACTTTCAGATGTATGCGTTACACTAGCGTAGAAAAGGCAGTCGGCGGCAAGTAGTATTTTAGTTGAGAGTACCCAGGTGCCATACCACTAGTTGCTAAGTGCAAATAGTCAGCTTTGGAGAGGGCTCCGAGGTCCCAGACTTATTTCACGCTAGAACGAAAGCGGGATACTTCGGAACGCTGGGAATTCCAAATTCAGATCTGGGAATCCTACCGTGAGTTCATTGTTAAGCGTTTCCCCTTTCTCTTACATTCTCTATTGTGAAGTACGTAAAATGACGTGCTGCACTTACTTACTTAATCAATGCGAATAATGTATGAAAGGTAATTGTACTGAAAATTGATACATCACATCTCTGTCAAAGAGTACTATTTCAACGTGAAATAAATACATCATCGACTACAGCGTATGTCGTGTATGTATGTANGAATATATATATGTACATACAGTATATAACAAATTTCTCTTCCATTTATTATATATTAAATGTTTTATTTTAATCATGATAAAAGTATTATTTACTTAATTCCATTTAGATAACATTGTGAAAATTGAATGAAACTTGATTTTCTCTCTATCTCCCTTTTCTTTTTTCAAACAGAGCATGTTACTTTTTTATACACGTTTCTCTGATAATAAAGGAATATTAAAAACATATAACGATTTAAATAAATATTATCAAACACACAGTTGAATTAGAACAAATGAAATAAACTACAATATATGAAGCTAACAAACTTATTTGTAAAATAAATCCAGATGTAATGTTAACAGATAAATGAATACTTTTAAAAACTTATAAACTTCAAACAGTAATTGAAATATCGATTTTCTTGTTTACAAATTTCCCTACAGCCTGTTTTCCGTAACGACGAGGTACTATTTTCTGATCATAATTAAAATCGGATAACAATGCTCAAATTGGAGATATCTGACGAATGTTTTCCGTATCGCATTTTCGCAGAGGTAAAAACAGACCCGCTGTGAAAATGGAATCGGCTACGTTAAAGAGTAGAAGGACGTATCGATGCGGCTCGAAATGTGATACCCGGCGTCGGATTTCTCGGCAGATTTTACGTATGAATTGTTTTTAACCTGACGATGGTTATAACGCCAGTCGAGCTATCGATTTTGCGGCGTAACCTAATCACATACGCGGATTCGGGATATCGCGGCGCGGCGCGAGCGGGGGCTTTAAATGGGAGAATCGGAAAATAGGAGGACAGAAACGTCAGCGCGACAGAATGCAGTTGAAAGGTTACATGATCGTGCGATCGGGGAGCTACAGGAAAGGCTTGACTGATCGACAAAGCGTAACTGCACTCTCAAAAGGATGCCTTCGGTACATACCATACAATATATGGGGATCTCGTGAATTGCGGAGGCGACGTTTTGCCTCTACATGCTGTATCGTATTCTATAAAAAAATATTTTTTCTCAATAACGACTCCTGTTTGAAGTAACGTACGACTCAGCTTCAAGATCAAACAGCACTGAGTCATGCGTAAACGTAAAAAAATTTCTACTGAAACTTGCTGTATAAGAAATACGTGTTGCATGTACAACATTATGAGTAAAATTTTTTTAATGAAATATTTAATTTACATATGATCATTACAATAAATAAAGTTGATGATGTTGCTACTATAAAAAAAAGTGTTGTAATAATTGTTGAAAACAATTTCTTTGTAATACTAACTGTTGCTGTGAGTGTCCAAAAAATTAATATAAAAAAGTTGATCATTTGCTTCAATATAAGTTAGAAATATAATAATTTTGGTGTTGGCTTTTGTGTAACACATTACATATACTTACATATACATACTCTTCTCTAGTTCAAACGTACGTTTCGATTTTCTGTGCCACTTGTCTCGTTTGTGAGTCTCCTTTTTGTCCAATTACAGTTTTGCCGATACTTGCCGACACGTTCACGATGATTATTATCGAAGCGCCAACTCGTCGATGCTTTGCTAAAAGTTGTTAGCTTTGCTAGTTCGAAAAAATGCATGCTCCATAAAAAATTGTATAAGGGATACATAAAACTTATTAAAATAATATTTCTATACCGCATTACATTAGATTGCTAGTGCATCTTTACAAATTCACTAATACAAATTATTTGCAATTATGTAAAATGCTTTTTTTTGCAAAAACATCCAACTTCTGTCAATGATAATCGGGGTATCAATTTAATTTTGACCTTCACCAACTTGTACCTGATATAGCGCTCGCGATTATCCGCACTTTCGTGGATGCCGCGCATGCACGATTTTTTTTCCTATCATCATCCTTGAGATTGTAATTGACTCATGGAACAGTGAGCTGATGCAAGAAGCAAAAGAGAATCTAATCGATCACGTTGGCTAGGCGTTTAATCTACCATTCTAGCGTAGTGTGACAGCTCTGCTCGTTTCTCATTGCCGTTTTGCAGACAGCAGCAAAAAGTTTATAGCGCGCGGTACTAAAACTGTGCACGTAGATGCTCTATTAGAGCGTTCGAACGGAGGCTTAGTCCCCAGTAATAATGTTAAATGCGTGGCAGACGTACTTTTTTCTTGATATTTTAACACGGGGACGTTTCGGCGTGTAAAAACATACAGGTACGAGGTGTCCTGTCCGGCGCCGCATATATTCCGCAGTTTATCGTGTTATACGAACGGTACGGCAAAAATTGGAGACACACAATTTGACATATAATGGTGAACGAAAAATAGAAATCCACGTATCTCGCATATGTGATCTCGTTTTTAAAGAGCGTCAATCTCACAATAGCCGACAGTAAAAAAATTTCGACAAACAAGAGGAGTTGTTTGACGCAGCGCGATCAGTAACTCGAAATATAAATATGTAGGACAATAATGACGTTAGATGTCACATTATAACGCTTGCCACGATCTATAATTAGTTATTATTCCTCGATAAACCTAATCTCGGTAAAAGGCGAGGCAAAAGTGCAACGAATCGATCTGAATAGCTGACAGCGGAACGTTTAATCTACCATTTTAGCCGCGAGCACGACAGGCTCGCTCGTTTCTCACTGCCATTTTGCAGACAGTGACAAAAACTTTATAGCGTGGCGTTAAACCGGGGCACGTAGATGCAAGAATAGAGGTAGGGGTGCAAATGGAGGAGATTGCATTTGTGGTGAGACTTCACTGCAAAGGACATTTTCATATTTGTTCAGGAAACGCATGTTAATAGACCGAGTTCTACATAATCTTGCAGTAAGGACGAAACGTGTAGTAGAAAATTATACTTATTTCTCAAATATAATCAACAATATTTGAAAACTAATATTTAATTAAAATTCTCATGCTCTTACTGTACTGAATTAATTAAATGATGTATGAAACATTCCGCAAAAAACGAAAGGTTCTTCTCTATGCAAAATCCTGATCTCTCTTTTTTTTTATAAAAATTTATGTGATAAATTATTACATGTTTACATTTAATGATTATGCAAAATTTATACGCAAATTTAAATAGTATTCCCTTATTATTTATTCATGCGCTATTATTTACATATACACGCGCACAATGACACATGTTTAGTTAGCTATCTGTTAGACTCATAAAATATAATATATTCATAATTTAATGTTACGCGTAGAGAGAGAGAGAGAGAGAGAGAGAGAGAGAAGCAGTTAGGGTGCAGCTTTCAGTTTACACGATTTATCTCATATGTACGGAGCGTAATATCACCGTTTTCGTGTGATACATCCGTGCTACCGATACACTTACTAGCTAGCTCCCATTATAGCCAAAGCAGCGATGTTGGACGAACGCACGTAGGGCGTTAAACGGAACCATTACCCCAACCCGCTACCATTATTGCTCATTTATCGGTGAAAGCTCAGTGAAATTATTGGCAATAGGCTCAACGTGATACGATTCTCTAGCTATCCATCTGTTGTCTACATTTATAGTATATATCTATATGTGATTTTTGTTTCGAAGCATATTTTTCTTCATTTTATTTGATTTATCTTCAGATTAGATTTATATGGCAAAATGATTAAAAAATTTAATTTTTCAATCGCCTGTATCTAGTAGAAAATCGTCTCTTGCAATTGGAAGAAATATCAATCTTATGTAAATCAAGATTAGATGAAATATATGTCAGCATTTTTAGATAATATAATTAATAAGTAAATGGAGAAAAAAAAATTAATTAAACAAGCCATTACGTACAATTATTACGATTATTGCAGAGAAAATGAATTGTCAGAACTAAACGGAGTTGAAAAAAGCCTTCGTTTGTAGCTCTGAGACCTATATTTTGTTTTCGTGCGATGCCATGACTGTATGTACGTTAGCTAGCTGACGTTAATCCCGAAGAAACGATGCTTGGAGGAGGGAATGAGGACGGTGTTAAACGGAACCATTACCCAACTCGCCGTCATTATTGCTCATTTATCGGAGAACGACTGCACTAACTGCTGTCTCCAAACTTTGCTTATTTACTGTTTCGTGGAGATCTCAAATATTGTTAAATATGTAAAAAGCACCTTGCTTGGTATAGTTGCGAAAGCACATAATAACGCTCTTAATCTTTATTTAGATCACGCTTTGCGTCTGCTTATGCACAGAGCGCGAGTAATACGCATTTGTGCTTCTTTTTAATAATTATTCGTGTAATGTCCTTATTTATCGTAAAACTTTGGATATAATTTTATTAACTGCAAATAATTCTTAAAAACCGTCATAATTACGAATAATTTAACGCTCACTTTAATATACTTATTAAGTTTATTTGCAGCAATAATTGTAAAGAAACGCGGAAATTAATTTAAGTGCGACTTTAAGGGTGTTGTAAGAAATGATCGTTTGATTTGCACGAAGCTCTGAATTTGACGTTGCAAGATTGATCTAATTAACACAAAACGTGTCATACTGAACCGCAGTGGCCACATTCGTAACGTGATTTTCTAATACGCTCCAGCGCAACCTGTAGCACCGAGACCAACGCCGCGATTGGAACTTTCGAAAGTTTACGCTCGTAAACGCGATCAAGGAGGATTACAGCTCAGTAGTATTTCCGCCATGCGAATACAACAGAGGGTGTAACGTCGGGTTTGCGTGTTGCGCCCGACATGGCGCGATAAACGTTCGAGTACGCGTAAACCTAGCCTTATACCGCTGCCGAGCTTACATCTTCATACGAGCCGCTGTTACCTTCATTGTCGTACTCGAATCAATCGTCGTCAACGGAACCGCCGACATCACGCTGACACAAGAAATGATAGATAGGCATAACGATGCAAATAATGAAAGTAATGCCACGACACAGTAATGCTACGTTCACAGATAGTGCTGCAAATAAAAAGCAGCAAATTGACAAGGAGAATAATATCAAAAGATCATCCTATTCAATACTATATTTCTTGATCTTTATCTTCAATGCGAATAATGATTGTCAGTTTTAAAGAGAGTTTTTGCACAAATACTTCTAATAATTTTCTTACATAAAAAAATGACTAAATTCGATAAAATACTTTCAATAATGACTTCAAACGTGTTACATAAATTCGAAATCACCAAAGCAATTTCACGACCATGAGCAATTATTCCGAAGAAAGAGGCTGACATTAAAGCAAGACTATTAAGAAATGAAAATCGCCACAAAATACGAGAGGGAATTTATTTTAAATTGCGGATAAGAAAAAAGAAAGCTGTCCCTCGACACACACTCTCTTCTTTGATAATTTTCCATAAAATCGCTTACGCAAGTTTAAACCTATGCATGATTGCCTACAAAAAGAAGCCATGTTCGATAGGTAACTTTAAAAAACGTTCGCTATAACGTAAGGCCATTAAAAACTTAATGACACCTTTATCGGCAAGCTCTATCGCGTTGCCTTCTTTTGTACAATATAAAGTACGGAATCGCATTTGACACCGTGCTTAAAAAGTTTGCGAGCGAATCGTCTTACGCGATATATTTGATCTTCTGGTAGAAAGGGTTTTTACCCTTTACTTTTGCGTATACGCCGACGTGTGCGCAATCCGCGACACGCACGCTCGCGCGAATATTAGCGCACGCAAAGCTCACCAACGACGTACGGCTTGCATAAGTATGTTAGCTACCGGTACGTAAGTCCGATAATTAACGAATATGCTAATCAGGCGAATAGAAAAGGAAGGGCCTATAATTAGCTTCGGGCGCGATACAACGGTCACGTTAATTATTCAGGCCTTGTTCTTTACGACCCTGCGACCAACTGTAATTAATTTTCGAATGACGTGACTGCAAGGAGGTTGCATCTATTAGCATTGTCGAGGTACCAAGTGACTTATGCATGTGACAGTTGGTATGTCTTCCGAGATATGTCGATACTCGGTGGCAATAAATACTACAGCTAAAAAAAATTTTAGCAAGAACATCATTAATGTCTAGCGATATAATCGTCTTTAGATTGTCCGCAATTTTTTTCAAGAAATATTCAAGACTTATAATGATTTATGTTAGTTGTTTCTAAATCTCTTCTTAAATAAAGTAAACATACGACATTTTTAAATGCCAGTGTAATTCTGTTATAAGATATTTCTTTATTGTATCTTTATAATTAATTGAATTTGAGAAGAAATATTTCAGGTTTATCGGTGTGTTTATAAGTAAAAACAGAAACGTGCATTCATACGCGTATAATACTCGGACGTTTATGAGCAAGAAAAATTGAAGTAATACGGAACGAGACACATGCTCGTTTTTCAGATGCCTGTCCCCATATCTGAGCGCAGCACATCAATTTGACCTGATCTCTCTATCAGTCAACGCCCTTCGCTTTCTTCTATCATGCAATAAAACTGGAAAATCCTTACGCCAGCTTCACGTACGCGCGAGCACGTGAATTCTCTGCTTTAAATAAAATTTTTATACTGAAAGATTCAAAGAAAAAGTAATAGGTACCATTCTAATATAAATATCTGTGTTAATTTTTCTCGATAAAAACGGATGTTGGAGTTTTATTCAAACTTATATTCCTCATAATTTCTAATTATAATCATTATTACTAATTATTTATTATATTAATTACATTAACTAATTTTACATAATATAACAGATACGAGAAAGTCAATGTTTTTTTCTACTTTCTTTCTTTTNTCTCTTTGCGACATAAGCATCACAAAAACACACCCTCTTGTATTTCCAAGGGGGACTTATGGAAAGCCCAGCTTGAGTGGACAACTATTAGTCAGGGTGTAATTGCGCGTAAATAAAATTCGTTACAGTTACCATAGCTGATCCTACTTAAATAGCCAATGAATTTGCTAAGAACAGTTTCTCTTAATAGTCACGAGATTAATGTTTCGTTTATAATCTATTCTTTTAAAAATTAAACTAAAACTAAAACTACAATTCTATAATTTCGCAAATACTATTTTTTTTTTTACATTTTCCTTACTTTTAAACAGTTTCGTATTACTCGTTTGTTTAAAAATTTAGTTTCTTCTAAAACCGAAACTAATCCGGGAAATGGAAGTATGAGTACGCGCGAAGAACATGATCGCTAATGATTACAAACGCGCTTAATCGAAATGCATGCTAGTTTTAACAATATACCCATTAATGTTAATGCCACGTTAACAACGCAGGGGGACAATTTAGTGGTGATAAACAAAAGCGCGAGTCCACAACTCGGTCTGCAGCCGGCTCGTAATGATTATCGGAGATATTTAATTAATTAACATGTCCAGACCCACGCTCGACTAATATATGATACCTATACTACTTGACATCGACGATATTACAATACATTCATTTCGCATTGACGGCGCATAAATGTACGTGCGCAGTGGGACGGAAATTGGCTGAGAGCAACGTGTATACGCGTCTACGCGATAGAACGGGTGTGACAAAGAGAGAAAGGCGGAAAGGGATGCAGACACTAGATAACGAGCGATGGATACGAAAAAATGAGCGAGAGTAGTGACGAGGCAGATACGGACGGAAAATGAGACAGAGAGAACGATCGTGCAGAAGAGCGATGTAATTCCAATTTTACGCACTAATCAGGCGCAACGAGTAATTGCTTTAATCCTGTCGATAATTTGTTCGAATAATTAGCCAACGCTTTGAGTATCGCGGAAGCATTATATGAAAGCGATCGACTTTTCATGACCTCTTCCGGTGGACATTTCGCGCAATCGATATCCGTCAAAGACAGTTCTTTGTCAACGTTATGTGTGTGACTGGCATGGCAATCAAGCTATATTTGACATTTATCACTTCAAATCGCCGTGATGCCATTTCCGCGTTATAAGTTTATTTATAGAAATAGCTTTATTGGTTCATTGACCATAGAAAAGATGGGAAGAATCATTTTAGCAAGAGAAGAATTTTTAAAAAGTCTGCTCTCTAAAAGTATCTCTATAGTTTGCAATAATTATATTCACATTTTCTTATATTTCACATATTTTTTCATTATTTATTATATTGATAATAGCGTAATAGTTTTAATTATTTTATTGGAATAATATGAGTACTTTTACAACTATAGAGATTCTTACTTTGATTTAATTTTAATTGTAGATACCATTAATTTGATCACGAAATATATTGTAGAAACGTTAATGTATTAAATGTCTTCTAAATGGCATTGCTCCAAACAAATTTTCAGCCCTCTTATCAACGATTCTTCTGAAACGATACTCAGTTCAAAAATTGGAAAGGATCCTACCGTAATACTTATCACCCCTGCGTTAACCCCCATTTAATTCACGAAGATAAACTTGCAGAATTCTCTAAGGGTTAGGGTGGTAGAGCCTCATTTGATATAGCTTCGTCATTTAGTCGGAACCTCGTTATTCCGAAGCGGCGGAACGTAGCAGCGCAAGAGGGTCAAATCGATTCCCCTGCCGTTGTAAGACCTTAGTTAGATTTAGATTAAACGCAGTAAAAAAAAGTCAGCGGTCAGGAAGCTACGGAGGTAAGTAGTTGGCAACTGCTCCCCCGTAACCGGTAGGGAGACAAAAGTTTCGCGTTTACGGACGACGGTACCGGGTCATTTGTTTCTACTTATGTTCTATCCGCAACGAGTGGTCTGGCGTAACGCGATCATTACAGGAAATGTGTTGATACCAAAATTGCTTCATTAACATTATATTGTTGCGTGTTGGTTATAGTTATTTTAACGATCAACCCACGAGCAGTACTTATCAGTTATGTTGACTGCAACTGCCGTTGAAGTCTTGTTTCACTCTGACAATGATGTTCAACGATTGTCGTTCGTAGCGATTTCGCTTTATGTTGCGCAAACGAGAGTTTAGAGAGGCTAAATAAAAATTCGGATGGAATAGCATGAATCCTTCATTTGTTTCTCTCTCTCTTTCTCTCTCTCTCTCTATATATATATATATGTCTAACATTATCCTTCCAAAATAAATGTATGTAAAATATATATAATTTCACATATGTTCGTTTAAATAAGTAAAATATTATCGTTATAATTCTTTCTTTTATTATAGCTATTTCTTATAAATAAATAACAGATTCATTACAGCTCTTTTTTATATGCAGGACAAAATTAATTAATGTTTCAAGGTTCTTCCTTTAGTCAATATCGGTCCTAGAATATATAACAGATATTGTATCGAACACTAATCTTATTTTAAGTTATTCATATCTTCTGTTAGGTCAGGATGCAGTCACACTCTTACAGTTTCAGTTATAATCGCTTCGGATCCGACGATAAATCAAACTAAAGACCAGCTTTAGCAACGTATACGCTCATAGTCTCGCTTATCGCTGACCGTATCTACTGACAACCGACATCCGCAGTATAGTGTAGGGATTATCGAACTTACGCGACACACACGCCGTCATGACCACCTCGCCAATGGCTATCGCCATAATTTATCTCCCCTTTTAAAGCCAAGATATTCGTTCGTTCTTCTTTCGCAGATTTCTGCCTTTTTTTTCCATGCCCCGCGCGCACGCGCGCCACGAATTATTAATCAAATCAAGCAATAAGCGCGTGAGTGTAAATAACGAGTCCGACGAAGGCTTTCGCGCAGGCTGACGCTCGGTTTTTCCTCTTTCGCTTCTCCGCTTCCTCTCGCTTCCGCCCACCCGTGTCTTTCCATTACTTCGTCCTGTTCCCTACTGTATCGCACTCGGTTCTACCAGCGGCGGTAGGCGCTAGGTGCTATGTGAGGGTGATTTGTCGCGGCGGATATGAGAGCGCCGAATGCCCCTCTGGACGCAATATTATTTTAAACGATGATATAGGAGGGGCGCGTGGTGCCGCAGAAACCGCGGGTTGGGCCTTCCACGTACGTGGAATAACGCGCAAAATGAAAATCACGGAAAGACGTGTGCGAGTGCGATACATTTGTACACGGGCGCACGTACGTAAACCAGAAGTATCATCATCGTTGCTGTTGTCGTTGCCGTTCTCGCCATCATCGTCGACAAATGGCAACGTTCTCCAACTTCACGTTAACAACTACCACATCGTCGAAAAGTTACATCAAATTCCGGTCGCGTATTTCGAAATACGACACGTCGCACTTTTCGGTCGCCTTTGCAGCCATCGAGGAAACGTCCGATTACAAAGAGAGCAACTGTTATTTTCAGTCGTAGCCCGATAGCTTCTTCTTAGTTTTCACTTCAGCTACAGAGTCACATTCGATTTTACGCAAGATTTTAAATGCATCAACTATTATGTCTATTTTATACACGTAAAGTGATGTAAGGTAGATGTAAGATATAGATATAAGATTTCAGTAGGGATTATAAAAAAAAGAAAAATATATATCAATATTACATTTACCTGCAACTTATTGCAATTTATTTTAAAATAATTATATAAATACAATTATATATGATATTGAGCTATCGAGCCTCTCGTAATTTTTTAAAAAGTAAAACAAACAATTATTTTTGGAAGAAAAAAATAGCAAATAATTTTCATGTCTCATTGGTTATCTTCTGATAATGTGACACAAATAGCTTTATATATGTACCTATATATATTAAGCTATCTGAGCCAAATTATTAGAACATAACCAGTAAAATATAAACATTATTTGCTAATTTTTTGCTTTTAAAAGTAATTTTTAAATAAAATATCGAAAAATTTCGCGATGCGCGCGTCCATCACCACTAGTATGATAAATTTAGCTACTATTTTGATTTCAAAATGTAATGTATTCGATTTTGGAAATAAATATATTAACATTACACGACATATTTAATTCTGTCATTCTATTCGTATCTTATTAATATTTATTACTAATCTGTGTCAAAGTAATTATTAATTATTTTATGTATAACGATCGATTACCATAATGGGTAAAGAAATTCACTTGTTGCAAGATCACAAGTTAGTAATTAATGCAGTGAATGGACAATTATGCTGCGTAAGATTTAATGCATGATATAAGCTCATGTTGTAGTAATAGAGCACATTATCTAACATTTTTAGCCATATGAAAAATAATAATAATTACTTATCACCATAATATGTCACATATAAGTAAACGATTAATAAACGTAATGTTCCAATATTTAATCCCAATGTTTCTATTCATTTTCGACATGCATACATATCGACTGATTCAATATTAAAATTTCGGATATTATAATAATGTTATGTTTCAATTACAGAATAACACAGAATACTGACAAATTATTTTTTTATATACAATATACCTATATATTATACTATTATATATTACTATTATATATTATAAGGTATATAATCTTAGTATGTAATTAATTGTTTAATACATTCAATAACTTCTTATATACTAAAATAACGTTACATATTTTGGCCATTTTAATCACGAAAGTAAACTTTTTGAATAGCAGGATATGTTTGTTAATTAGCAAGAAATTTTGTTATTCATCATTCTATGCACCAAATGTACGAAGATCGTGCAATATTAATCTAAGCTACTATACCGTAATAAACAACACAAAAGAGATACACCGCACGCTAATATTACGTGAACCACCATGTACATATTTGCTGCAACGTGCCTAGTAATAAACTGGCCAAACTGGTTGCCCGCCGGCCGGAAGTTTTAACCGGAAGTCGCCAGATGAGTCTCGCGCGCGTGACTTACTTCGAATCACGGCAAATTGACTTTCTATCTAGCTTGGCTGAAATCTGACATACTCTCACACTAAGAAATTTTAGAGTAAAGTTTCAGAAGCGCGGAAATCAAAATGAAAGGCAGACTGCTCACGAATGAAAATGGAAAGAGATAGTAGAATATGTTAGTTGTAGATCAATAGATCGATTAAGAGTTTTACTCAAGGTAAATATGATGTAGATTTCAATAAAAATTATTTTAATTAATTGCGCATTATTGTAAATAATCTTCTCGCGTTATGATGTCAATATTGTATGATACTTTTTTTTACAATATTTTTTTGGAAATAACCATTAAAGTACTCCGAAGCAATAATTTTAATACTTGAATTAAAAGGCTATTAATATGACATAAAATATTGACAAACGTTCTGTATAATAATGTTATTAAATAGCACACGTGAACTAAAACTAAATAAATCGTTTTATAAAATACGGTCAATATAAATGTTAAAAAAAACGCTTGAAATAGCTCGACAAATTGAATCATGAATGTAACAAACGCTTGAACTTCGAGAGGATGATAAACGGTCATTTTTCTGAGTTGTTACAAGCAAAATATGCAAACCATTCGTTGCAAAAAAAAATGTACAGAGACATTAGAAAGAAGCGCGAATTTACCTCTTTCTTCGTATTTTCTTTCTGGTTTACACGCCCGATTCTTGCTTACTTTCCTTAATAATTACTCCCGTAATATTGCAGGTCCGGCATACTTAGCGAAACAAGAAAAACGCTCTACTGTCAGCATAGTCTGACCCTTCTCAGTTATTTTCTAAGCCCTACTCTTCGTCGCAATGAGGATATCGTCTTCTTTTCTTTTTAGCCCCAGTGTTTTTAGCGCCTCTGGTGTGGTCGCTGGCATTATACAGAATTACGAAATTAAGCCGCGCGTACTCGTATACAGCCGGTCTAAATTAACCCGAGTACTTTTATGTAAAGCATCCAGCAATGCAGCTCTTGAAACAATTCAAGCTTACAGCGTAAAACTGTGTGCGCTGTTGCCCCCGTTGTACTTGAAAATTTTGATAAACAACATGATGTGCTAACAAACGCACAAAGAACGCGGGAAGCGTTACTGTGAATAGTGATAAACTATATTAAACCGTGAAAACGCCACATCAAAAATGCAAGTAATTAAAAATACTATGCATGACGTATTTAAGTAAATAGTTGTATAAACGTTTAGAAAAAATAATTTAGAAACGTGATAGAAATATAAATAATAAAAGGCAAGACGACTGTACACTTTTTCAATGTAATAGTTTTTAAAAAATTGTATCCACATTATCTTTTAATACATGCAGAAAATCTGATAAATTCTAATCTTGGAAAATTATTTTCAATTGTTTCTTTTATTAATAAGTAAAAGAAGATTTTAAGAATTCAACGCGATTGATAATATGTAAGATAACATTAATCTTGAATAAATTGTAAGATGCAAATCAGACGTTTCCGGTCCGCTTTGAGTCATCTTCAGTAACAATTAAATCAAAATGATCAAATGTTCTCCGGCGAGAAATAAGTGAATAGCTTCAAAATTTGGTCTAAAAATAGTATAATTTTCCGTGAGAAAATCAAAGTTAAACTTGGTTAGTAATCATAATTTATTATATGATTAAAATTAAATTGGCAGTCATAAGTTGAGCGAAACGAGAAGTGAAATCATCCCCCAGTTCAGAGAATAAGTATTAAAACCATAGAAAAAATATCGAGAAGTAATGCAATTTCTAAAGACGTTACAATCGAGATACTAATGCATTTAAAAGTCGACAACCATTTCCTCCGTCAAATCGTAACTGAGGTCGAGATTTCTTTTATTACCAATATAATTATTACCAATACAATGCAAAAATGAGATAAAATGAATATATTCTCTTGCGACGCGTGAACGACAGCGATGAGTAACACGGCCGATACGATTAATTCATTTCCAAAAATATCACGATGAGTCGCGGAACAGATAAGATCGCCGATGTGCACATCGATACCGGGCGACAGCGGAACATATAGAGCATGCAGAGAGAAGCAGCGAAGCGCTCGTAACAGCGAGATAAAAATACATAATTTCCCTCACAAATACGCCATCCGACTAATTATTATCCGTAAAGCAAGCAAACGGGATTTTGTTTCATCGCGATAAACAATCGAGATAGGCGGCGTTACGCGCGGTACGCGTGCGTATGTACTTACGAACGAGCGGGCCAGAAACATGCCGATAGATCGGCAAGTATCCGCGTTTTGTGCATCACGGCCGCGTATTGGCATATGCAAAGCTTCCAATATTTGACTAGCCGAAGCTTTTGATTTATACGCGCGTCCAATAAAATACAGGCTTAACTTTAATGCCCGGCAACCGAATATATGTGGCCTGTGTATACGTGGATGCGTGACATAGGAGTATACGACACGAGCAGGGATCGACGTACTTATTCATACACAAGAGAACACGTATACATGCGCGCACGCACCTATCCCGTAGACAGTCTATCTACCAACTTACCAGCAACAACACAATATGGAACTCGCATCGTGATGCCATTTACGAAGGGTAGATGCGATACCCTCGCTCGTGAAAAATGATCGTCGTAATCGCACCACCGTTTCGCACAACGTTTTCGAAACGTCGTTTCGATCATTTCCGACGCGATCAATCGATACGATACGTCAGAGGATAGTGGGGATATGTTTAAGAAAGCATTTGCGCGCATAAGTGAATCTCGCGTGACTGCGAATCGAGATTTTAATGCAATGCTGTTCTTCTTTGTTAAACTATAATAGTATTGGATGCAAAACGCTCAACAATTAATGTAGATAAATTATATGAGGATAAATTATTTGTTCATTATGTGGACATTATTTTACATTATTTACGATAAATAATTAATTCTATTTAAAATTATACGTACAGTAAGACGATGTAGATTAAGTATAAAATATTACAAGATAGTATGATGTTTATATTTGCCATTATTATAATTTATTAAACATTTAAATATATGAGAATTGAAACGAAATCGACGTACGAAACGCTATAAACGTTTCGACGTATAAAATACTGATTCGCGCGGCATCAGAAACGAAATTCGAGCTCTTTCGATGTATTACGCGATACTATTGTAGTACGATACCATTTTAGCGACAGAAAAGCAACCACGCACTTCCTCAGATTAATTGCGATTCTACGCCCGTGACTGTCATTCGAGAATGCGCTACGTGTTTTCTTTGTTGTCGTTTTTCCCCTGGCAACGCAAACAATCAGAAACTGAAAACCGTCCAACGTAATCGAATACATATGCACGCGTGTGCACTTCAAAAAGGGAAGGAGAGAGACGATTTCGAAACGGCTAACAACTCGGCAGCAGCTTTTGATTTTCGTCAGGTAGAATTCGGTCCGACGGATGCTGGAATTCGTACAGGAGAACCGATTGATTTCCGGGCTTAGGCAGGCACGTGAGTTAAATACGTATCAGCCCTATGGCTTCGGCAGTCCTAACGTTACCTAACTTTCCTCGCTTCTTTGCACTTCCAATTCCGACTAACCATCTTCCGGTTGTAATCGGGGATTCGTCACCTACTGAGAATTCATAATAGGCAGATAATAATGTGATTTCTCTCTTTTTTTTCTGATTCTATCTGAGAATAAATGTGTTGACAAATACATTTTTCTATCTACATTATTTTAAAATATTTAAGAAATGATACACCAGAAAGAATTCGAAGATCATTTTTCTGATTCATTTTCTTTCGCAAATTTTATTAGTCAAATCATTTTGGGAAATAATTCATTCGACATGATTGCATATTTTTATTTTTGTAAAAAAACTTGCTTTTAATTATATAACGTGTGCGAAATTAAATAAATTAAATATCCTGTTTCTTATCACTTATTACTAGTTTCACAGTAAATCTTTGTATATAAGAATGCGTACACTTGACGCGAGACACTACTATGGTTCTTTATATAAGTTGTATAAATATATTATCACACACAACATTTCTACCACACAATATTGATAATAGTTTATATATAAAATAGTGCCCGGTGTTTTGTATTATTAAATAAGATCTCCGTAATGAAAACGTATATATTTCATTTTTCGACTTCATATGAACGATGGTTGAATGGAGTAGACAACGAGAAGAGTGGAGTAGATCGTCCAATATCGCGGAAGCTGAATGGAAAAGCGATGAAATATAAATATGGCACCCAAGGGAGTGTTCTCTCCTACTTGAACCATTTCCTCATACTTTTTACTTGCTTTCACATTTCCACCTATACGTTTGAGTCAATATGCTTCTCAGCAAAAAGCTTCTCTTTATATAATTTTATGCACGCATATATTATTCTTCAATAAATGAAGAGCATTTATTATTCACAATATTATGTTTATAAGTCAAGTTTTGTAATTGTAAAGTATATGTAAATAATCAAAATGTCAATGTAATTGACTTTTTTATATCAATGTATGTACGAAGATTTAATTTTATTATACACTAATAAAATTTAAGAATTATTTATGTAATATACATATATAATAATATATTAATTATACATACATAGTAGAGAAATATATTTAATAATTTCACTTTAAAAAAATGTTTTTACTGTACAGCAAATTGAAGCTATTCCTATTAATTTTTTATACTTAATTGTATTTGAAGCGTTTTTATCTGTTCGGTACCTGCCATTTCCTCAGCCCAGAAAAAATTAATTAACGCTAATGCATCTCGATATACGAATTTGCATCGCGCGCACGTAGGAATTATGAAAAGTACGATAAACTTGTTTAAAGTTATACGCAAAGGAAACAAAACGAATAGAAACATATTTAATAGGAAGCATAAAGGGTCACAGCATACGCGACGTATCTTATTACTTTATCTCGGGGCGCATCTCCTCTTTCACGAAACTCTCTTGTTATTTTCGTTATTATTTCTGTGCCTGATGGAAAGCAAAGCTGAATGTACACGAAGCCTGAGGCTACAATCGTTGTACACATGGCTCTTGTTATGCGATACACGCCGCGTTCGTCGTCAAAGTACAGAAGCTTTCAAGTGACAGAGATATCTCATCGAATGAGAAATAACATACTGCATACACACACATATTTTGTTGCGGAAAATAATCTGCGTGTTAAAGTATTATAAAAAAATAATTCAGCTTTAATGTATAATGCTTAATAATATCGTATACTGTAATCTTAAATATCATCAAACATATACAGCTTGTTTAAAGGTTTTTCTTAATGTGTCATATATGAATTATTTTAATTAATTTATACGATTTATACATATATCTAAATGTAATTTGCATTAGATTATTATTGCTAAAAAATATTACAAGGAAGATTTAAGAGTACTTCTTCTTCTTCTTCTTCTTCTTAGTTTAGGGGCTTGCCCTGTTATATATTTAAGAGTACAGTTATATTAATTTCTTAACTTTCAGTAACTTTCATTTGCACATAAGTATTTATGACGCGGTGAAACTACAAAGTGTCTAATTCAAACCTACTCGTTCCGACGTGTACGTCTTGTATAAGATTATTGCATAACCTATAGAACTAATACAGAGAGAAGGCACCGGATAATGTCAAAATAGACGAAGAGAAAATGTATGAATAAGAAGACGAGTGTGAAGGAAGTTTCAAATCAAGAGTCAGGAATAACTTAACTTACAAGGTCGGTGCTCATGTATCTCCTTAACGAGTGGAGGAGCCTCCTCCGTCGGGAGTATGGGAGGCACCGAAGAACAACTCAGGTTGAGGAACTCAGATTAAAATGAAACATCTCGAAAACTCTTCGCTATGTGTTTGCCCGTCGGATGTTTAATCGTTCCACGAGTTCGTATTGTCTTATTACAGTCAGCCTTTCAGGACATTACTTCAGCTTAAGCGTTAAGCCTGATTTATGAGCCGGAGCTATTTTTGCAAGTTGTGCAAGTTGTGCAAAGTGACGTACGAGGTTCATAGTTGCAAACGTAGATTTGTACCAATTACCCTATTCACCGGAATGTCTATTACGTCCTGCGTAATGCGTCACGGCACATAGGCGCATCCAAAGAACGAGCATGAAATATAAATAACAATTGATTCGTAAATCGCAAACAAGTTCTGTGTAAATGCGTATATGTAATCTGTCGTAAGCGTTAATACTATGTCAAGCAATCAAAATTATGATATATAGCAATGTGTAGATACTACATGTTAATAGCGTAAACGATCAATATGTGTATCGTGTATACATTATATGTAACTATACACATAACACGTATATATAGATTGTATATCGTATACCATGAAATTCATGTATACTTAGTATCTGTGACATCATGCATACACGTGACCATGTGTACATTCTACGTATATACTCTATGATGCATACACACTATAAGCTGTGAGAATATCGCATTAAACAATCAACGATCTAAACTTAAATAGCAAAACAAATATATTACGCAGTAATTTCAATTAAATGACTCTAATGATATTACACTAAAGCTTGTTAATCTTAATTTTTGAGAAATTAAGATTCGTATCAATGCGACATTTACATCTCACAAAAGTTTGAGGATAGTAAATAATAAAACGCAAAATATCTAGAATGATTATCTTATGTTCATATGTGCTGCCTGAAAATTTGATAGAATAATGAAAATCTATAATAATAGCTCGAATAGTTAATTAATGTGAAATTACGAGAATGATGGATTAATGTTGTGCAGTTATTTAAATGAGATCAAACATTGAAGCAAAATTACATAGTAATTTATACATATTAAATAGCCTACACTAACATTATATTAGATATTCGAAATGCTTTAATAATTGACAATGGAAATTGTATTATGCCGTATAACTGCATTAATTTAACATTCATCTTTTAACAACAAAATTATCATTTTTTACCGCATTCTAAGATTTAAATTTAAATTAATTTACACACAAATAATTTTTAAACTCCAAATTTATATTGAAATAATAGATATAATTTTTTTTACGATTTTGTTACCTATATTTATCTTCAATATTTGCAAGAAATTTTTTATTTCCAATTATATTTATGTTTAAATCACGGGATTTTTAAAAGGAGATAAAACTCTAAATTAAAAAAATAACCAAAAAATCAATTCGTTATAAAAAAGAAATGCTTGAAATAACGTCTGCAATACCTGGAACACATACGCGTTGGACGATACATCTACAAAACAGAACAAAATACTTTGTATTTTTTTCCTGTACAACTTTCCTTTTGTTCCTTTCATCTAACGAAATCCACACATGATACCATTTTTAACTTCAGTTTGTATTCAGAGGCGAGTGTCTGGATTTAAAGATTTAATATGTCGCAGCTAGAACAACATCTACATGACGCGGTAGACGTGGTAACCGTTGAATATTCATGAATAAGAGCAAAAAATGTAGAACTTGCAAAGGTGGTTTCACGAGTGTTCAGCAATACCCATGATCGAGCGAGACTTAAAAACCAACAGATCTGTCTCTGACTCATTATACGCTTGATTATAAACGATGACCGTCTCGGGCTTGACAGCACTGTCCGTTTAAAGAGAAATATGACTCTACCTAATGTAAGTCAGAGAGAACAAAGGCCTGACAAAATGCAACGGGCGTTCTTCTCTCCCTCTATAGCCTGAAGTATAATTTCGCCTGCTGTTGAAAGGTAGCGATCAAATTAAAATTGATTATCGCTGTCTTATTTTATTATTGCGATAATCGATTATACCGAGTTTATAATATTACAAAAATGGGCATAATTTACAGTAAAATTTATCTTCTTGGCAGAAAATACATGTGTTGTAAAGTTTTATTTGTCGTATTATATCATTGGAAATTGTCGCAAAAAATGAAAGTATATGTGCTTATACGTATATTTAAGATAATAATTAAATAAAAATAAATTATGTAATTATCGCGAGTTATTTAATTTCTCAAATTCAAATAATAAAATATTTAAGAATAATATAATTTGTCATTAAAAACTATTATTTTTTTAAATATTTTTGCAATAAATGTTATGTTAGTCAATATTTTATGTAATACTACTATTATCTATTTTTTTATATTATCTATATTATCTAGCATTCCTGCAACATCAAAATCTCTGTCTTTGAGTAATATATTGAAAAATATTACATAATTATTTATACGCGTATAACAAACCGAAATTTCACTCAAGCATGACAGAAGTCTGCCACTACAATGCTTGGCGTGATCCACCCTTATTAAAGCGTTACTTCCTTACGTACTGCTTTATTCCGGCCTTTACTTTGCATCGTTCGAGACACGTTTGGTCTGAAAACTTGGACGGTTTTTAATTTGCTGGCCGTCAGAGGCGATTCACAGATGGGCGGCACAAGCTTGGATATAAAGTACAGACGTTGATGCATTACGAGAAATTTGTTAGAACTCCATGACGCAGCGAGTCTGTCTTTTTTACGGACACAATTCAGCTTACACCCCGTACTGCGCCGTGATTCGGCTTTCATCTTGGGCCATTAAAAATAACCTGGTGAATCTGATTTTGCAGCAAAGATCAAAATATTACGTATGCATAAGATCACCATTGTCAATTTGCTGGTTAATTATTTAAGCTACCCGTTCGCGTATTATATAAAATTATAGGAACTATAATATGGAAAACAATATATTGTAATTGCTATGTTCAGACAAGTTTTTCGTTAAAGACTAATCTTTGAATTCTCCAGATGTAAATTTTTAAATTAAGTTCATTGAATTGAGTTAATCGATTTCTCTCTATAATTGAATTGCGCAATGACATGTTATAAAAACATAAAAAAATTTAATAGCGTATTTCATGAATAATATACATACAGATAATCTATTCATTTAGTTCTTGAAGTGTAAATTATTTTTCTTAATTAATCGTTTTTATCATTTAAAGTTTTCTCATCGTTGCATTTTATAATTAAACAAAAATACTGTGTATGATAGCATCGACTATAATATTCTTTTATGCACAATAAAATATACTCACGAACGATAATGAAATGTAAAATAATTTTAACTTTAATTACATTTCAAAAAATAAAATACTCTGTACAAGAAAAAATATTTTGCGAATATTTTGATAACAGAAAATAAATTGTAATAATTTTCAATTTATAAACGACTGAAAATAAAAAGTATTCTACGCGTAAACAGGTCCATTTTCATGAATATCAAAAGTCAGAACATTTTGGAATAAATATCTAGCGCGGTAGGCAGCTAAACATTAAATTAATTGTGATGCTTACTGAAAGTATGTGCACATGCCATACACCAACATCGCCGCAAGGCATGCGTTCCTATATTATTATTTGGGTTTCTCTTGTCAGTTTTCTAACTTCGCCATTTGCTTAATTTTACGAATCAAATGAAAACGTCTAGTAAAAATCGTATATTTATACCTATGCATTTGTAAAAACAATGATTAAATCATATCGTTGGAAACAATATAACAGATGTGTTTGGTTCCAAAAATATAATACGTCTCCCTTATGCCAATACCATGAATGTGCGATTTCTTTTTCATCATTCTGGCATTCAGTTAGGAACAAAAAAACATACATTCCATTTTTTTATTCAGAAAATAAAAATTTGCATATTTATGGTTTTGGCATAAAAGAGATTATACACATATATATATATATATA
>JAJVSH010000009.1:1672725-1718232 GCA_021460005.1 Tetramorium alpestre | reverse complement strand
ATATATATATATATGTGTATACATATCACATACACATGTAATACATGCAATAATATTAATTTGCATTTGATTTCAATGATATAAACAACAATAAAATAATTATGTAACCAAAGTAATTTTATGTTCAATTTGATACACTTCAAATGCAGTTTCAATAGTTAAATCAATTTTTTTTAATGTGATAATGTAATTTTAGCACTAAAAATACTGTCATTCTCATGTAGAAGTCGCTCACAAATGCGTGCGCAGATAAAATTATTGTCAATAAATCTTGGCGATATCGTGGCTATACTCTTATTGTTTTAATTCTACGAGTTATGGTGATGGAGAAATGAATTGTTATTCGATGGTGCAAAATGCAAGGGGAAAAAAAGATATGATGCGACGCGAATGGACGGTGATTCATAGCCAGAGTATTTCTTCACGAAATAATTTGTCACCTCTATATGAATAAAAATAATAAGAGAAAGAAAGGAGGAAAAGGGTAAAAGAAAAAAATGGAAACGGAAGGGAAAGCATGACGTAGACAGACTGCTACGCGATTGCTTTCACCGATCGATGATTAAAACCTAATGTACCGTACAAATCTGCAGTAAACCCGCCGACGCAGATGCAGTATCGACTCGGTATATCGCCACTTTAGCATGCCGGAGCACTTTGATCATACACGTATCATTCGACTACGAATTGCTTGGAACTACGTAATTTCGTCTGCGTAGCCTTTTTCCGGGTATACTTTCATCCCACGACCCACCAACCTACCGAGCAATCCCTTTCCCACCACACATATACCCCACCCTCTTTCGTCTAACCCACCCGCGGCCCGTGTATTTGCGCAACTTTTTAAATTTCCGGTCGCGGATTGCCTCCGCGGCTCCGCGCCATCCTTTCCCTCGTTTTCTTTTTCCATGGAACAATAAAGCGGACGCGGGAGCGCGCTCCACGCGATGCTTTCCGCGATAGGATACGATGCAATACATGAGTTCCAACTCTGTACCTACCGCCGGATGTCCATTTCCCATCGGGCCGAATTAGAGGAAATTTCTCACTCGAACTCTCGCGTCAATGTACAGATGCCTTGATTGTTACCGATCGAATGTACAATATGTTCCTTTATAAAAACTTAAATAGCGCGAAATAGCTCGCCGTTTTGTACGAGGAAAATTTACACTAGACATAAACGAAGTTGTTGCGATGACACGAATTTGTAATATTTACTAAGAAAGTTTCGTTAAGCTGTGTCGCAAATATCTTCAAGTGTTATGATCTGCATGAGTGATCTGATGCTGTTGTTCATTAGATTTAAAATAGTTTTAATTTTTAAGTTTTAACTTAAATTTAAATTTAATTGTCACAAAATAAATCAATACTTTATTTTAATTATGCGCTTACAATTTTTTATTTCTGTTTATCATATATTTAGAAATTGCGTACAAAAGATTCGTAGTACATCTAATGTGTTAGACTTTACTTTACTGTAATGTATATTCAGATTAATTTACAAAGGTTATTGGAGTCGGGTGTGGCGTTACGCCAACAAAATTATTCTTTTCGATCTCCCGTGTATAATTTCCAAACGCACGACAATTCTCGAACGTGCCAAAAATAGGTACAGAAAAGCGAGTCATAAAATTTTATCCCTTCCTCTTTATTTATCTTTGAAAATATAATGTTTCATGAATTATTACTGAATTTCTTCTGGCATACATATATTTCTTAGTCGCAATAAAGAGATTAAAGTATTGATTAAAATGAACAGCAATATTGGGTCAAGGCATTTCAAATAACAGAAGAATTAGCATTTACAGTTCTCTTGTGATTTATTTAAATTTAAATTGCCTTTATATGATAATATGAATGTCATAAAATAGCCATGCGTCAAGCTGCTTAATTAGTCGACATTTTTAATGTTAAAATAAAGATTAAAATTCTAACAAGATATATTGTGTAAAATGTATAATAGGAACAAACATTTACACAATTTTGGTTTATTGATATGCCTTAGTCCAAGTTCAATAATCAATGAAGGATTATTTTAGAATACTTGATTTAATAGGAATCTTTCACTAAAAGGAATTCACAAATGAACTATCGATCATGTACATCTACTTATAAGATTTCGAATCTTATGAAGTTTCATGCCATTACCTCCGCTACTCGGATAAAGAACGGGGGCACGGAAGTGACTGGAAATGTGGAAAATTGTAAAAATACTTTCATGCCGACGAAAAACATGGCAAAGTTGAACTGTAAAGCGAAACCGCATATCCAATGGAAGCGGAGATGACGCGTCTGTGGCTTCTCCAGCTCGCCAGGGGGGTTTTACAATCATGTACTATGCTAATCCCGGAACGTTACGCCCCGCATAAAACATAAAACTCACTCACTCATTTGCCCCCATCCACCTCGTTCTACCACTTGTCTACCTAGATCTTGTATCCCGTCTTCTTTCTCTTCCCTTTTGCGTTAGCAATTTGAAACGCATAAGAATGAATATCCATATGGAATGCAAATCTCGAAAAATATTCTGCAGGAATGAAGTTTCGAATGTAATCGATATATAAGTAACATTTGCACGAATAATTTAATTAAACTTGTCATGCATTTATCGAGCATTTTAATTTTTATCAATTTAAAAAGTGATATTATGTATTTATCGCTTATCAGAAAAATTAACGTGACACAATCGTATGCTATAACATTATCAGGCACTCTTTCATTAGTGATTTCGTATTTTCCAGTCTTTTACACAAAATAAAATAGGAGAAATGATTGGAGAAATAGGAAAATAATGCTAGAGGATAGGCTAGTTATTACAATTTCATTTCGGTAATTGTGCCCCGCGTGTGCAACTCAAAATTAATTAAATTAATGCAATACCGTACACGCTCTTTCGCTTTATATTCTTGCATTAATGTGTGTGTATGACGTGACACGTACACGCGTAGAGAACGTATAAGCATCCGCCACGGTAAAGGTATAATGTGCTAATTGGGTCAAGTGCTCCACGCCAAATTGGATAACAAAGAAGAATTATAACGTATAAATAAGATGAACTGTTAATAACTGTTACTAATAATAACTGTTGATTTTCGAATATTAGAATATGCTTCCAATAATTGTATATGATTCCGATAATCTACTTGTGATTTTTTTAAATTTATCTTTTATTGAAGATATTTATTTGCTATATTTAATGTTTTTAATAAATATAACAACATGAAAATTTTATAAATTAATCAATTATAAAAAAATAAAGAAATATGTATAATATAAAGAAAACATTAAAAACCATTAAAAAGTGATAAAATTATTGTAATTTACATTTTGGAATTTAATGGCGGTAATTAAAAAAAATTAATTAAATCATTGATCGATGTTTATACATCTCATTTAAGGAAATTACAGAACCTACTCAATAACTCTTATGGAAAACATTTCGTTTCGTTATAACCGACCCAAGTAATATTTTCCTGCTCGTTAATTGATAATTGGCGTCCACATATGTTTTCATTACTATTAATAAAATCGATTTTGAAATACTCAGATTATTTGTTTTGAAATCCAATCAACATTATTTTTTATTTTCGTTGTGGTTACTTTTTATAAGACGTACGTGATTACTATTTATAACATGAAGTTAAAACGTAGAAAATATCTCTTTTATTAATTATTATATAAATTGTTAAATGTAAACGAATTTATATAAAACAAACTATTAAATTAAGTATATAATTAACTATCAAATTAAGTATGTAATGATTTTCAAAATTTTAATTCTTACTTAATACTTAATTATATAAAATTTTCCTTTTATTTTTTTATGTTATTTTCATAATAAACAAAGAAATAATTATGCTTTCAGTTGTAATGTAGCTCTATATTTCATGTATAATAACCGCATATAATTTCGCGTAGTACTTTATAGCGCAGTGATTTTGATATACAACCTTCCTAACCAACTTACGAGTAATTTCAGAGGAGGATAAGATACTTTTCGGATAACGTCGCGAATAAAGTGCGAATAAAAACGTAAAAATATTACAATTTTCATAAATAATTCACGAGCCTGCAGCACGCGCGAATAGACAAGCAACAAAGGTGCTTTGCGTGATGCATCATATAGAATAAAACCTTCAAAGAAAATAATGCTTTCTTGATTCTGATTTATCACTGTCTCTCGAGATACTATAGCTTGCCAACATTAGTGGAAGTAAATCTCGTAATAATCCAAATATAACCGCATAAATTTGCTTACAGTTACATACAATTGTATTACACCTTTTTGCACATCTTCAATGACAGATCTTTCAATCAATTTAGAGATAACTTTTCTTTAGCGAAAATAAAAGCTTCCAATAATTTTCAAGTAATAATAAAAGAAAAAAAGACTCTTTTGTAAAATAAAATTATAAAATTGCATCTGTTAATTTAGGATAGTGTTTTACTTAAATTCTAATTTTAAGTTTAATGATGAAGATATATGACGCAAAATATTTAAAAATTTTTGTATATAGTAATCTCTTTAAATATTTTCACTAAGAAGAAATTGACTTAAAATTGATCAAAAACTCGTTAAAAATAATTTGTGAAAAATGAAAGATTCTATATAAATTACGTAAATACCATTGCATTATTCAAATTTATTTAATATATTTATTGTATTTATTTATTATGAAATTATATTTGATAAATGATATAAAATAAAATTACAGTAAAATTTTATAAAAATAATAATGATGTGCACATTATTATATAAATTAGTGTTATATGATTTGAGCTGTTTTCCGTATCATACAGTATATACTGTGAGACGAACATATTTAACATGAAACATATAGACAACGTACAGAATAACGCGTTATNTGTATTTATTTTATGAGCGCGCGGTTGCATATATAATGTAGATCAGAAAGCTTGGCGTATTTTCGTCCTGATGCTTATTTATTGCAAAGAGTACAAGGATTATATCAGAGAAAATTTGTCCATACATCTACCCGTAAATAATTAATCTACAATTAAACAGAATTTACAATATCTATGATAAATAGTTACAAATCTCTGTCACATATGTAATATTAAGGCTTAGGTTATAGAAAATATATTTTATAAAAATAATAATATTAAAATAAAAATTAAAATAAAATGCTGTTATGACTATAAAATCATAAATCTTAAAGCAGGAAAATGAAACTCGATCTTAATGGGAGAAATTTTATTACAACTTTATTATAAATTATATAGGAATATTCGAGATTCAGCAAAGGGTTATGTATTGGGTTATGTATTCGAGATTCAGCAAAGGGGTATTGATTGATGTATTAAATAACATAAAAATATCACACTTCTAAGCAGTACTTCTAAATAATAAAACTATAAGACTTATGACCCATGTTTACGAAGTATTAATTATTATTCTTTATCTCACAAGACAATGCCTTTATTTATTTATTCCTATTAAAAGCGCCTGTGAAAGAAAATTGAACTTTTATTTCTGAAACAAGGTACATTCTCATGGATTCATTAAGAACCAGTGCATAATTAACCTTGTTTCTTCTTCCACTAACACATTCTATTATTTCTTTTATAAAAATCTCCTTCATTCATTATTAAAAAATTTTTATGAAAACCAAATATTAAAATCGTTTAAATATTCATTTCTCCATATATCATATACTTATTTGCTTAATTAATTTTCTCAAAACAAATTTTTATTTTGATTGCGTCTAACCGTGCATATTCTACGGGGGAAATAATAAATGAAAGCAAATATTAATGTATGTAAAAATTGCTTTTATGATTTTCAGACATCTTGAGAATTTTTATCCGATTTTTTCTTTAATTTACTCAAACAATCGCTCTTTATTCTATAACACGTAAAAATTGGTACAAAACTGATACAGTTTAAGTTAAATAATATATTTGTAAACTGCGATTACCGATAAAACGATCTTAAAATAAAAAAAATATATAATTATTTTAGATAATATAGCTTGCGAAATTGTATAGCAATAGTATCCTATATATGTTTGACACATAAAAAAATGATAGGATGTTTTATTATGTTTTATAGAAAGTACGCTTTCATTGTCATAAGAGTGTTATAAGTGACCGGTATTTTTTATGGCGTTATTTTCGCGAGAATAAATGCTACTATACGGATAAAAATACGATGGCAAGTAGCATTAGTCTTTGCTGCGATGGACTAGGATGAAAGCTTTTGCCACCTCGGCTTTCGTAGTGTGCAACGCGAAGCTTGTCGGCTCTGAGACGGATTACCGATCTTCCTATCCGAGCTTGTCCTGCCTGTCTATGCCTGTACTCTGGATACGTTTGGCACATGTGCCGATCCCGATTTTCTGTTAATCTTCGCAGTTGCGATGTGTCCACGGCGTCATGTCCTGTCGTATTATAGGATATTTGGGAAATGAAATTTGCCGTGGTCAAGTGTCCCGAACATTTTGGGCAGATATATATATAAAACAGTATATTTCCTGTATTATATATAAAACAATGTAAACTAAAGCATCAAAAATCATAAAAACGTGCAGGATTAAAATATATAGAATTTATAGAATGAGTATTGATAATGTGGTTTGATATATGCATAGAAAAAAAATTTCATTTTATAAAAGAACATTTTTCATGCTAAACGAGATTTAATAATAAATTAGTTTCTTGTAAAAAAATTTATATTGTTTATAGTTTGGTTATTATTCTGTTAATATCGAATATTTTTAAAGGTTGATTTATTCTGCGAAATGTGCAATCGTGTACCATTAAATGGGCGCTAGACAAGCTATCCATTTACAACTCGTGTACCGAGTTCAAAAGTTAAATGAGTTTGACGAACATAAAATTCCACGTGGATTTAATATATATATGCTGCATGCTTTAAAAATGTATAAAAGCTTAATTAAATGCTTCAACTGACCTACGGTTTAACCGAATCGCAGCGAGCACTGAAACTTTTTATTGATATGGACGTCACATATTCGCGGTATTGGAAAAAGTAGCTGAAATTGCAGTATAACAATAGAATGCTTCCTATGAAAATCTCTTCATCTATTTTTATTATAACAAATCGTTAATTGTGTTCGATATCTGTAACATAAATTTTTAAGTCCAGAAATGTATCACACATATTGGATTATTGACATGACGTAAAATCCCACTGAACTTTTAAATTTGCCTCATTTAGTTTATATTTCGTTTAATTTCTGTTTTATACCGGTTAATTTATTTCTATTGTATCTAAGAAAGGGATAACAAATTATAAAAGATACCGCATCTACATTGTGTGTAAATTCTTTTATCGTAGTTGTAATTTTTAACTACATTTCACGCTGCTGCGTTATATTGATCATAAAAGACGTTTTATTTGTGTTGTTTACGATGGCGTAATTTATATCGAGAAACTTTAAGAAAACACAAGAACCGCATATAAAGGAAAACTTATATTAAACCTTCTCGACAAAAGAGGTAACTTAGGCAGTGTGGGAAAGAGTGCATAAGCCGGACGAGGATGTGCAATTAGAGAACACATTAGAGCACTCCCGTATCTCACGCTGCGTCGTGCCGCCTTATGTCACGAAAAGTCTCAACGTACCTTAGCATTTCTCCCGCGAAATGATACAGTGTTCATTGTCGTAAAACTCAAGAATACTCGAGAAGTGAATTCGGCAAAATAGCGTCTCACAAAGTTAAGCAAGACGTTGAGTATCAACGCTGAAATGGGTAGATTGTTAGGCGAGTTTCTGGCACCGGCGTATAACATCTCCCTACTTAAGGATATACGAAATCGTACACATCCACGGGTTCCGTTAATGTAACTCGACTCAACTAAAATCGTTCGTGAAAGACGAGTGCCAACTCGCGTTAGAAGTTTGACCCGATGCAGTGTTCGGATCTTTCGAACCGTCGCATTATACGTTTTATTATGTTACTTACATGATCCAAGACGTTTTCAAACTTTCGTAAAATTATTTCGAACACCCGCGCAAGTTATCAGTTTACCTAACAGTATCGTGAGCAAACTTGCACTCTACTTGTACATATTAGATACACACAGCTCATCTACTGTGTGACTTAAATATATAATCGATCGGCTTGAGACAAATTTTAGCTACTTTCGTAAATGGATTTGCGAGAAATTCTAAGAGACAATATTAACAATGGAAATCAATCATAAGCATATAATCATGTGTGTATATTCACAAAACGTGTATAGATATAATCTATCAATAATAACATGACTTAATAATTCATCTACTAATCGATATGTCTGCATATATTTAAACGCATTACATTGTGTAAATCCATTAAACTGTATAACCAAATGTGACGTTACGTGTTAGGGAAGTCAAAATAATTATACGTGTGCTTCCCGTATAATATTTACTATCATTTATTTAATTGTACAATCAATACCAATTATTACAGTGTAAACAAATCGGGAAAGTAAAATTTCAAAAAAGCTAAGAAATACTATTCCTATAATAAAATGCTTCTTTTATACTTCGTAGAGTAGTATCATCATTCATATACAAAACAATTCATAATTAAAATGAAAAAGAAAAAATATATATAAGTTGATATATAAATTAAATATTACTTTTATAATTTTCATAAACTTTACTAATTGTATATTTAATCCTTTTTTTCAATTTAACTTCTTTCGTATATTATTTTTATTTGCATTACACACGCATAGTTCGTAATTACAAAATTATTTAAAAAAAAACATCAATTGCATTATTTTCATTTTCTTGATCATAAACATTCTTATGTTCACGAATCTTAATTTTAAAATCTCGATGTTGATGTTTATTTAGTAAAATAGTGCAAACAAGAGAATGGCGCTCATCTACGAACCGGTATGCAAACATATTAAATCGCTTTCCCTTAATTTAGTCGAGTGCTCGCTGCGTAAACTTAATTATCTCGGTAACTAGGTGCTCCTCATAACCGATTTACATCGTCTCCACTTGTTCGAATTAATGCGATGCAAGTAATCTAACTATCTCTGGATGTTAATGAACTCCTGATGTGTCGCCTAACTGACTTTCAAACTACCTGTAACTTGCATCCAATAGTCACTCGGCAGGTCAGAGACTTTCACATTTCTTCAATGCATATTTGATGAACGAAAAGAAATGTCGAGTTCTTTGGACCAGGACTGCTCTTCAACAACCGCGCCACGCACTCGGAATTCAGTTAGATCGATCGATTCGAGAGACGAGACGTCTTATTAATTCCGTTCGAGCGGAGCATCGTCAACCATTACCTTTTCTCATCGTGGATTAATGAGCTCACCGTCGTTATACGCCAAGCTGTTTTCTCCCCTCGTTCTTCTTGCCCGCGAACGGAATTTAGGTGATACGACAAAAGTTCGCAGCGGCTGTGAATAAAACATGCGGCCAACGAAGCGACACCGGCACGAGTCGTCGGTGAATCAAAATTAAGTGAGTCGAGTTAACGAACAAAGGAGGAACCGTCTGCTGAGGATACGGAGAAGGGGTGTTGACGGGGGACGAGGACGGGCGAGATAAAGTGTCGAAAGCACCGCCGAGATTACACACCGGCGCGGGTCCACTTGCACGCTACGCTTTACATTATTGACAAGCTTGATTATCTTAAGCATACTTTGCGGCGTTGGAGGTTGCAATCTTGCCCCCGGGGGAGAGAATGGGAAGGCTTGCCTTGGGTAACCCAAGCTGCTAATATATTTATTAAAAACCTCGAGCGAGCGAGCAACCCCGTCCGCGCTTCGAACTTATCCGGAATCCGCGCCGCTTTCTCTCCTTTTACCCGCGCTAACTATTCTCTTCCTCTTGCATCGCACTTGCTCGCCAAAACGTCATAGCATTCACCTTTCTTTACGCACTTGCATCCCCTTCCTAACTTCGGCTTCTACATCAGCATCGATACCGACCATGTACGAAATATAATCGCAGCTGGTGCATAGCCGAGCTACGAGAAAGTTTCGCCCATAAGCCAAATCCGTACACGTTAGATATAATAATGTAGTCGGCCGGGTGAGTGTAAACTGGCAATAGTAA
The DNA here is from genome assembly GCA_021460005.1 of Tetramorium alpestre. Classification (NCBI taxonomy): domain Eukaryota; kingdom Metazoa; phylum Arthropoda; class Insecta; order Hymenoptera; family Formicidae; genus Tetramorium; species Tetramorium alpestre. The sequence goes on along the minus strand of JAJVSH010000009.1, from coordinate 1,708,171 downwards.
ACTAACAATATATGATATTAAATGTTTTAAACTTAATGATAAAGTTTTTTAAATATACTATGCCATATTACGCAAGAAATTTTTCAAATAACTTTGTTTTAGTGTAATTATGCATAGCATATTGTATTATTATGCAAATCATATTCCATTTAATTCTTTTCATTATAAAATATAATTAAGAAGAATTAGAGAATTTCCAACATTGTATTAAACTTATATGTATTTATCTTTTTATTATAAGTATTTTTTTCTTTCTTTCCTATAATTTCTTTTTATAGTATATCTCTTTTTGTTGAATTGTAATTATATATAAGAAAGAGAAAATACTTGAGAAAATTATTGATGAATATTTTTACAATTATTTAGAAAAGTTTATAATCTGTTTGCCTTATTAAATATTTTGTATTTTAACATAGATTTGTATACATTTAACGAGAACGAATGACTTTGCAGTTTTTCAATATACGAACTCGTCATGCTGTTTGTAAAAATTCGGCATTTCGGAGGTGTTACACAAAATTATCGCGAGCCAAAGAGATATACCCAAAAGCATGACGACCATACGATATTCATGCTCATTTGCAAAAAGCTTTTCGACAAACAGAATTTTAAAGTTCGCACTGCAATTTGGATTCAATTAACTATAGCAACGTTTTCGTTAAAATTATCTCGGGTGCCAATTATCTTAATTTTACGTACTTAATCCTGTTGTGATGTAATAGAAAATTTACACCTTGAATCAAAGATTTGTTATTTTAAAAAATGTTATTATATTTTTTGAAGAATCACGTACAAAAAGTATATTTTTATGTAGAAAGATACCATGATAATTATAACATTTTTTTACATAAACATTTTTTTTAACAATTATAAACTTATATTAAATACCAAAATCTATTAAAATAAGTGGAAATGCATTATGATTATAATACTAGCAAGCGTTTGCTCACAATTGATATGTACCACTGAAATAAACTGGAAACTGATATTACAGACATTGTCCTCTCACTATTGATCTATACTACTGATAGTAAAATACCGCGATAACTAACGTAAATTTAATGCTTTTTATTAATCACGTAGTTCGAAATAAACTCATTTGAATAAATTTTAATTCAAAGCATGCAACTTTAAGCCTTAATTTCGTAAGCAATGCTCTTGTCAACGGTATTAAAGTATTCAACTTATTTATTGTAGTAACCAATAGCGAACCGGATATCCGACAAAGCTCGTAAATACTCAGAATATCGGCAGAAAAAAAGCACAGGAAACAATTGACCCCTTCCTGACGAACGCGACGTATCGGATTCGAACATCGCGTTTTGCCTTGATCGCAGCCCCACACGTATTGAAAACGAGCGATTGGTTGGCAGTCGCTCAATGCACTTGGTGGCTGAGTGCAAGGCAGTTAAGAGCATTCGGCCTATGTGTGGATAAAATCTTCGAAAGAAAAAACTTACCACTATTGTTTTCTAAATCGTGTAACGGTCTCCCTCTTTCATTAGAAATCTTTGACTGTACAATCATAGCCTCAGGAGAAAGAGAGAGAAAAAGAGAGAGGAACTGGGAGAGATGCTTGACGTCTGTATATGAAACGAAGAGTGGAAATGAGGGTAAGAGAGAGAATGTGAGAACTACATGATGCAATAGGATGGACGGGGGGAGTGAATAAGAGTGAGAGAGCGCGGAAGCTTTCGTGAAAGCTTCGGCAGGCTCCGCCCCTCGCCAATAGCAAAGCACAGAGGTTTGCTTATCTTCTGGTGCGCCGGCCAATATCAAACTGACCCGGCCGCGCAGCCTCCAAGGTGGTCCAATCGGTAAACGCTCAGAAAAACGCGCTTCCACGCGGTCACGTTGCAAACTGCGAAAGCTGGTATGAACCGTGTTTTGAAAACTCGTAGCGCACGATCGTTGTCGACACATGGAAAAATCCTGGACTGTTCTTTCTCTTTTACATGTCTTCCACTTTCTGTTTCTCTTTGCATAAAGTTTATTACCAAGATTATTTATATTTGTATTCATACTTATTTATATGGTAGCAATTTTTGCTTTTAATTTATTGGATATTTCGTAGATATAACTACTTTTGTATATATTTTTTTAAATTATCAATTTACTATATGTATCTATGTTTTAATAAGTAACTGTAGCCATATAAAGTTGTTTAATAACTTTTTATACTTTATAATATTATCTAATCTTGAAATTTGTTTTTTAGCATCATATTTATTATTTTACATTGTAACTGCCACTATTCCATTGACAAAGTAAAATAACAACTTTTGCTAATTGTGTCAGTTTTAAGTCGCATATTAATTGCGTGTATTATTATAGTGATAAAATGTTAAATATAAATTTACTTGTATATAATTTATGTATTTATGAGAACAAAACATATTGTAAATTAACATTTAAACAAATATGCATTTGTTATATGTACACATTATTACAGTCAATAGGTATTATTTTCGAAAAAAATTATCGATATATTAAAATAAAATATGATCGAAAATGAACAATAAATTTTATGTTATTTTTGCACTATAATAATGAAGTTATATTGGATGTAATAATTGCATATGATGTTCATAATTTTATCTCCGGTTCACGAAGGTATAAAATTTATGGATTAAAGCTTCCCATAAAATAACATAAAATTATTAAAGTATGGATTTGCTTTTATTCATGCATATATTCATCTATTGTGCATTATATTTATACGATCCAATATCTCAATAAATCTAAATAATCTTAGTAAATTAGATTAGTTCAGTTCAAAATATATATTATACACACAAATTACATAAAACAGAGTCAAAGGATCCACTTATCTCAATAAAATCTAGTAATTACATAACTGATATGTACAATTAAATACTGTGTAATATTTGCCAAGAATAAAAGCATTATAATTTATTGTTTGTGAAGTAATTGTTCCGTACGTTGCTTACAATTTAAGTTCCCTGAGAAGATGATTTAAACTGATTCATCATGCTCGGGCGATCATACAAATTATTCTGGGTCGTTGAGGAACAAAGATACGGTCAATGCGTTAAAAACAAACGTTTCATCGAGTTGAATCTAACTTCACAGACGAGATATTTTCAGGAAATGGCTGTTCTTCCGGTGGTCTTCCTCTTTTTATAGCTGAATTTTCCGTAATTGCGATTGCAATACGAAGCATCCAATTTCATGGCAGTTATTTGTTTCCTTCTTTTCAGAAACGATTGTATTGTAATGTATAACCGTCATATCTACACGAGGAGAACATTTTTCAAGTTGCGATTAAATCCATCTATGTATTTACGATCAAAATTTATGTCTTCAATTTTGGTATCTTATTTTAACACAATTTAAGTACGATAGCGCAATTTCCTAAAATAATACATAATTATAATTAGTAACCTATATTTTTGCAGTAGTATAAATTTTATATATTAAACTGACAAATTAAATGAATTGAGGACAAATTAGCCCGAATCTACAATAAGTGTAATAAGCTTTAAGCTCTAAGAAATTGACCAATAACAATCAATTATTCTCCTCATCTTCATCTGTGATTAGTCAGTTTTTTTTAAGGCTTAAAGCTTACAATACCTATTGTAGATCCGGGTTTACTCAATTCTCATTCACGAGAAATAATTTAAAGGAACTCTTTGCGTCGCATGTGTTAGCTAAATCTATCTCATATACGCGCCGATATAATAAAAACAAAAGGCGCGTCGGTTGTATGGCACTTAGAAAAAAATCGAAAAGGATTCAAAGCGGAAGAAAACTTCGAGATGCAAAATATCTACGTTCAAGACAGGCAGGCAGTAGAAACAGACAATAGAGTTAACCATGTTCCCGTAAAATGCATATAGTAGAAGTCATACGTGTACGATCGGGCACTAAGATAACATTGTCGGTAGTTCATCCCCTTCGCCATTTCAATCGTATGCTATCTGATCGAATCACAATCCTTTTATTACACAGTACTCTTGAATCCGTCTCGGTTGACATTCACCCGCGGTAGAACTCAAAGGACCACACTCTCGCATCGTTGAATACGTCTTAGACATATATGTAAGTATGTATCGTATGAGAACTTGTATAAAGGGATATCCTGATATCCGCGCATATGGAAATGCGCACGATAATATACACATATGGAAATATGATAATTGATTATTAGTTTCTCTCGAGATTATTTTCCGAATTAATGGCAGACATTGCTTTATGACAGTTTAAAACCTGTCTTATCTGACAGTTTAAAACCCGTTTTTGTGCACATGACAGTATGTAACGATTGAAGACTAAAGTTTGAAGAGTCGTAAAATGGAATCTGTAACATCAATCCATACAAACGTACTGGTGAGACGGTAAAAAAAAACTCGGATGTACGATTATCACTATTTTGTATATATGAATCACCCGTTGTAATATCAAAATTTTTTTTTTATATACAAAGTGAATATTTCACAATAAATTTTATGAATGACATATAACTGATCGTGATTGAAATAACGGATAAAGTAATATCATATAACACGTTTACGATAGTAATATTTGTGCTAAAAATTGTTATTCATACATATCTAGTTTGTACATAATATCGTATTTATTCGTGAAGTGTTTGTTAAATAAAAATTTTACGTGACATTTATGTATAATACAAATTCGAGATCAATCTTCTCTCCGACTTTTTACTTGAGATCTTCATCCGGCTTTCCGCACTGTGCAGTGACAAATGCTTGTGCATCTTATAAAACTAATTATGCATTTCCCGCTTCACTGTACAAAAGACGCGAGACGGCATTAAGACGCGGAGCGTACGGTTGACTAGTTCCGAGAGAATAAAGACAAGAACGCGGAAGACTTCGTACTTTCGCGTAATCTCTTATTAAAATAGGACAGAGGGATCAAAAGCTGAGCCACGGGAAGGTGCGGTAGCACGAATAAAGCAAATAAGGAGAGGCAAAGACCGGCTGCTCAAGCGATGCAAAAATACGACATGTTTTTCTTATTCAATTTTGTAGACAAAAGGTTCTTGCTTCTTCTGTTCAAGGGAGAGGTTCATATCCAAAAGAAAGCTCTTTTCTCAGACGTTATCTCCTTCATTTGCTTCGGCTAGTTAAGAAACATCCCGTGAGATTAGAGATAAAATTTCTTTTGTTTCGAGCATAAAAGCTTAGCTCTCGGACTAAAATAGCTAGAGATTTTTTTTGAATTTCAGTATATTTATATTAAATCTAATATTTTTAATTTATATTTTGCAAATATTCTAAGAATAGTAATACATAAATGTAACGAAGTAAATAGTCTTTTTTTTATAATGTTCGATGAACAAAGAATATAGATTATCGGAACAAATGCATTGCACAATTGCATTAATATGTATACGATATGTTTTACACGTATCTTCGGTAAAATAATTCTGTGATTTATCAATAATTATTAAAAATGATAACATCATTAATAAAGCGTCGTATGTCATTTTATGCAACACTTCAGCTCTTAGCGGATGAATTCGTATGATGGATACAAATACTATCGTATCATTACATACGCGTGCAAAATTAGCGAAAAATATATTTTAACATAATAATAAAACATTTTCTCTTTCGTCAATAATTATAAAATTATGTTTGTTCTGGATGGGTTATATTTAAAAATACATATTATTTTTCGATGTTCCGAACGACAACAATTACAACATATATGATTTAAATATATTATATAATTTTTAAATGTTTTAATATGAAGTACACGCTCCAATTAATTATATCATTATTTTAACATGTATCGAAAATAAAATACCGGCCATTCTTCCACAAGATTAAATTTTCCTGAAAAAAATATTGTTGAAAACATGCTTTTATGACAACGGTTTTATGGTAACCCATGTTATTATACACTACACTTTTTTCAAACAATGTGATATTTTATATTAACATTGTATGTAAATCTTCTATAGAGCTGGTCTATTCTCATACAATATTTTCTAAAGAATGTAGGCATAAAACGGGAGGAGTAGAACCCGCATGTTAGGCCCGACAATTCTTTCGCGAGAAAAATTTCCATGGTAAAGTCTACAGAATCAGGGGAAGTAAAGGTAGGGACTGTTGAGAGGATAGGGGGTGGGAAAGGGGAAAAGCGACGGAAGCATCTGGACAGACTCGCATGAAAGTTTAAACCGATGTTTTACGATGGCTTTTTGTTTCGCGTGTTTTATTGAGCAGAGAGCGGATATTCACGTCAATCTCGCTCTCTTGCAATCCGCGAGAAGCCGTGGAGTACAGCGCTCTCTTTCGTTTTCTCTTTCATCCGCTCTCTTTCTCTCTCCTTCTCTCTCTTTCTTTCTTTTTTTCTTCTCTTTTTTCTCTCTCTTTCTTGCTTTCTCCCTCTCATATCCACTCATATGTTATTTTTCTCCCACTCGTTCGTCTTCCGCTATTTCCATACCCTGCCCGTTCTTCTTTCCGTTTCAATCTTTTACGCTTTACCATTTTTCATCAAACTTTTAGTATAATTTAAGAGTATGTACAAAATATACACGCGCGATAAAGTCCAAAGAATGCTTTAATGCTTTAAAACCATTTACCATAAAAGTTTCTTCTACAAAAGAATTGCCGGGCCTAAAATGAAATTCTGTCCTGTTGCCCTGTACTGTAACCACTTTGTGTTTATAAGATTGTTCTACTCGACTACGGACATTGCATGTGAATGCACAGATCTTAGAATAAAAATTGCATCTTCACACCCCACCCGCCCTCAATGTAGACACGTGTCTTTAAAGAAACTCAACATATTTCCAAATGACACATTCCAAAGGGTCCTAAAAATTGTGAATATACCCCACCATTTATATGAGGCAAATTCAATTTCAGACGCTTTTGATAAAACGGTATTAAAACGTGCCGCAGTTTCTCATAATTAAATTGTCTGATGTAAATGAGACCATTTACTGCCATTTAGAAATAACATACGGGTGGATGATAAAGCAATTTTCAATGTAATTTTCAATGTAAAATCGATGTTAAAGATAAAACGCGCGAAATTATAATAAAAATATATTGCTCTTTGAAGTTACTCTATCGATTATATTTATTTTTATCTCACTCTAACGATATTCGAGCGTAACGTATTTATAACGACAAAACGTTTCTTTTCATTTATTAATTTTAATATTTCCAAAATAAATAACTATGATAAGATATTTTCCGTTACATAGTTATAATCTGGCTTGCGAAGTTTGTGTCAACTCTTAATGATATCATATTGCGCGCCTCTGACAGAGAAAGGATGATGGTTAGGAACTTTCTTAGTCTTTTTAAACTTCTCGTTTGCCCAGATGGGAAACTTGTAAATCGATAGTCCCAAGAGAAGCCAGCTAGATCCTGCACTGCGACGTACGTATCGAAACAACCGTTCTCTGCTGATACCTCATCGCGAATGACATATAGCTTGAAACACGCATGATTTATTCCTACCTTCGGAAATGATGTCAACGGATCGATATGAGTTACTTATTTTGCAAAAGACCTGTCGGCAAAATTTATCAATTTTTAATATGCATATATGTAATTGTGTTATTGAGCAAAGTTCACCAATAGCCGATAGAAAATCAATTGTACTCTTAATGATTTTGTATTATTAAAGTACGTAACGATTACATATGTTAATTTTAATAATAATATAAATTGCATTCACACAAATAGTTACATGAAGAGAGCATTTGCAATTTGTAAGCATTTTTAACTATCGAAATATGAAAAAAATAATAACTTTTTTGCATGAAATAATCTGCTATCGTTAGTTAACTCGATCAATAAGTATAACATGCCGTTTCATTTTTCTAGACAAGTTAAGTAGACGAATTAATTTTGTAACAAGAGATAATTATGTAACTCGCGATAATTGAAATTCGATATTCATTATTACGTATGCCGAGAGAAAACTGACTGAAAGTCTTCGCAATAATGCAAAGTAAATTTCTAAAGTCTTCAATGAATGTATAAGGAGCAATTAAATATTTTGATTATTACAAGTTATTACGATCAAAAATTTAATCTTTGTATTATTTCAATTTAAATTAAAAATGATTGTATATGGAAGAATACATATTGTCAAAAACATAATACATCATGCGTGACAAAAGAAGAAGCAAATAGTCCACAATATCCCAATTATAATACTTGAGAAGCGCGCAGGAATTTATCGTGAAGCGTACAAGGCCAATATCCTTATATGCGGAAAGGATTACGTGGCAGGATCCATGGCATGCGAATACGTGTCGCTGTGCACAAAGGTGCCGGCTGTTGCACGCGGCTTATACCCACGTATGCCATGAGAGACGAGTGACGGAGAAAAGATTTTTGGGGAAGGCGCTACGGCGAAAACGTCTCGGAGGTTCTCTCTGTATAGCCACGCGCCTTCAAACCGAAAGAATGTAATTACTGAGAGGATCAAAGTCAGAGAAACGACGTCCGTGACCCGTCTGCGTCGGTTTCGTCGTCGTCGTCCTCGTCCTGATGCGGAATTTAAATATCGACGGAAGTATTCGGCGTTTGACTCTCGTAACTGCTGCATTCGCCACCTTTACCCCTCGTTGCTGCCACTCAAAGACTCGTTCGCTGCTGTCGCCTTTTCTTCGTGCTAAAGGGCGACGAGAGGGTCGCGAAGAAGGAAACAAAGGAGTTATCCACTGTCAGCATCTCTCCGGAAGGCCGTTAAAAGTACACGCGAATGTTTTAAAGTCCTCGCTTTTTCTTATCCTGCTTCCTTGTTATCTCTAAAGCCTCGTTGAAGAAAGATACGCTTAAGACAGCAAACTTGAAGAGATCTATCATTCTAAATGGTATCTATCATTCTAAATGCTCTGACAATATTTTAGTAATGATTAATAATATTCTCTCTCTTTCTCTCTTTCTCTGCATTAATTTATAATAATACATAGAAATCTCGTCTGCCACAATCCTAAGTCTGTATATAATTTTGACTAATTATATAAATGAAGAAAGCTCTTAATTCCTTTTTAATTCTATCCAAAGAAATAAAATGTGTTTATGTCAACGATGTAACATATAACACAAAATTTTTTATGCGTAACACAATATTATTTTGCTAAATTAGTTTATATTATTTTATAAATTAAAATTAAATGCACAATCATAGTTTTATTAAGTACGTAAAAAATTATATATTTATGTATTTAATATAGTTTTTCTTATTTTTCTCCAAAGATGAAAAAAGTGTATAGTCAGATTCAAAACTATGATTACAAGTTCCCATAAGAATCCAGACAGATAACTTTTGCGAAGCTTAATATCGTCGACGTAATTACATCGTAATGTCATTACGAACAATCACGAACATCACGAACAAACGATATAAAGTTTTATTCCCAGACCTGTCTAATGCGTAACTTCTAGATAATTTTTATAATTATGTCATATTACAAAGTAAAACGATACTTTCGCTCGATAACACCTATCTTCGCACATACAAGCAAGTATTGATTATGTGTTTCCAATAGAAAAATTTACTTTTTAACTTTAAACGCTTTAAAGAAAAGTTATAGAGAGAAGAATTAAAACTTGGTAGTGTCCAATTGATAGCAATACAGAACAAACTAGAGCCAATAATTTTCTCGTTTCACTATTTCGATACTTTCCCGCGTAGCAAGATTTTCTTACAAGGTTGTATTTACTATCGCAATTTGAAAGCCTCTAGTTTACTATCATTTGTTATTATCTGATCAAATAACAATCTGGTAAAAATTTCGTTTATTTTCAAGTAGATTGAAGTCGATCAACTAAAGTTAAACAGAATTTTTGAGTTCAATTCCGAGACACAGTTCTAAAGTAAACTTTTGTTCTTTAACTTCAGCCAAGCAATAAATGACGATATATGCATTCTATCGACCTTTAAACATACAAGCGAAGAAATCCCACAGCAATCTTGGTTCGCAAACAGTTTCCTATTCATATATATCTTATACATGCAAAGTAAAGTAGAAGTAGCATCCTATGAGTCCGTGGGAAAAATAAATTTCACATTGTCGGATATTAGAATCATAAGAATTTTTAGAAACAAAATTTACACTTTCTCAAATTTATTTATATATTTTAGTTTATATTTTTTATGACTTTAAGTGATTATTTGTTCTCAAAATTGAAAACATTATTAATATTGTATAATATAAATTTTAGCAAATCAAATAAAATAGCTTAGTATAATCGGTATTAACCCCTTCAGTGGCATCGACGTCATATGGCGTCAAATTTTTTCGTGTCCCGGGGGTATAGATGCCATATGGCGTCAAATGCATTTTCTCGCAGATTGTTGTTGCAATTGTTTTAAAACTGTATATACAAGGTTTTTTGCATCGTAGAATACGTATTTTTGGTTAAAATTGACAAATTCAAAATAGCGAATCAAAATATGGCGTACAAAAATTTCACATAATTCGAAAATTGATTTATTTCATTAAAACTTATTATCTAAAGGTTTTTTGATCAATACCACAATTTTGACCACGTAATCGTATTCTGCGATCCAAAAAAACCCTTGGATACAAAAATCAAAGAATCTTTTTTCCTGCCTCCTGGAGCACATTCAGACAAAATCAACTTGCCACTTAAGGGGTTAATAATTTTTAAGTATAATTAATATTAATATCTAAGATCAAATTTTCAATGTTATTTCTTAGTAACACAATAGAAACTTACGTTATTTTTATAAAAATACTTTTAACATAATTAATTAAAATTTACGCACAATATCTGTATTTTTAGAAACTATTGATTGAAGTACAAGTAATGACAATCAAACTACTTCGGTATGCCGAAATGCATTTTATGCGGGTCATCTCATATCTAGATGTACGATGCGTAAATCGAGAGAAAACGCATTTCTCGGACGAAATAAACACTCACTTCTCCGACTGCACATGCACGTGGAGCGACTCTCGGGCCACGCGTTTAGAATGTTTCGCGAGACGAGGAGCCACTTGAAGAGGAACGCATTCCTCGGGACGGGTGTTCACGATGAGAGGCTTCCGCCAAAAGCTTGCGTCAAGCTTTCTCGCTTAACCTTAGCGAACGCGTACGTGCTTTCTGTCAGGAATGCCTAGCGCATCGTTCGTCGTCGAGCTACCGGAGCAACTATGGCCAAACTGCGTTTTACGCGGGTCACCGAGAGTGTAACATGCAAAATTCACTCGACGAAAGAGCATTCGCGTTTAAAGTCATTTTCTGTCATCTTTCTGCTTTGTCAGCACGATTATTTGCAAGTAAATTCATGTATCTGTTGTTGTTGTAAAACAATGAATTTTAAAAAGCCAATAAATGATTAAGACTCGTTTGCACGTACTTAGAAACTCGAAAAACTTGAAATTTAAAAAAAATCGTAAAAAATATTGCGTCAAAATTGTGTAAATTAGTAGGTTACGCGATTTTGAAACAGCAAAGTTAAGCAAAATCCAAATTTTAACTTATTTAAAACATTTATCAGTTGGTGAATCTTCTTTCTCATAAATATTTGATTGTTTTGTTTTCCCCAAGGACAAGTCGCTTTCGTTTCTAGTTTGATTAGGATTAAACGGTCTTTAGAATGGGTCGGGCTGATGCATGACACACGTGCGTATCGAGGGACGTGCTAATAGAAAGTGATATATGGGAATTGATCTTTTATTATTTAAGCTATGGTCGATCTCGGATATGCATGGAATGCATATTTGCTAGTAACCTACTGTACACGAACCAATGTTTCCCTGAGGGGCGATTGTAAATTTCTCCGTGAAACGAGGGTTGTGTTGAACGAAATTTCGTTATTATTCTCCTGCATACAACGTTGCCTAATGATCAAATAAATCAGAATATGTACGAAAATACCGAAAAAATACAGATAAAATAATATTTATTTAGATAAACTTTATTATCTCGTGTTTCGTTCAATTTTTGGCCATGGTAAAATGTAAAATGTAAAAAGTATTAAAATGAAACAAAATTAATTTTTTCTATTTTATCGAAATAAATCTTTTGTTTATGAATGTAAGCAATTATTTTATTAGAAATTTCGATCAAAATTTATCGCATTTCAGAAATATATCTATCTATAAATATTTTAAATTATTTTTATGTCTACATTAGAGCTACCATATTTTTACATTATATTTTATTAAATTTTATTGACTACATATTTTCGTTGACAATGTCTATTGCAGAGCTATATTCAGCGTTCTGTTAACCGTTAATATCGGCGCATTAGCTGCCGGTATTTAAAGGACCATTTAAATACGTGTACGAGTAATTACTCGCGATAGAGAATACAAAAACGACGATCACCGCGTTTGACACTCGATTAAATAACAACAGTTTGCAATTACAAACGCGACAGGAAGACGAACCATCGATCACACATATAGGGCAAGTAATCAAATTATTGTCAAAATAAATATGTGAAAACTTCAAAATTATTTGTGTATTATTCACGCTAACAATTTAGATCATAGGCTGTTAACGATAACTAAAATAATAAAGAATAAAATAAATGAACAATTCTGTATCCTATCATGTCCTTTCGAAACTGTGTGTTTAGCTCAGACAAAGACAAAGAATCTAGATTTGGTTTTATTATCGCAGATCAGATTCTTACATTTATTTTTTTCTACATCTTACATCTTTCTCTCATTTTGCATCCTCTCTCAGCTTTTGTACATCTATTCGACATATTCGTACATCCGCGATCGTGATTCTCGCATTCAAATGCATTTCGATAAAAAGCAGACGATCTACGACGGCGGACAAACCGAAGCCACTTTGGCCCTTGAGATAGCCAGACTAAGTGGACGAGTGAGGCGGCTGTGTATACGGTAGTGGTAATACATAATAAGATATGAACGGAGGGCATGCGGCATAATCATATATCATAAGGTAGTGGCGGTATGGCGAAGTATTCCTCCGTCTACACCAAGTGCGCACACCAACGGGATCACTATCGCCATCACAACCACCACGTCGTATCCGCATGGATACACGCGAAGAGACTAACCTGAGGAGAAGGGTCCTTCCTCTCATTCCTCATCCTTCTCTCCCCTTCTCCTCCCTCCCTCTCGCTCTCTTTCTCTCTTCTATATCTCGTGGATATTCCCTATCCGACTGAAATTCCACCACGGTGTACATGTATGCGGCTAACACCCGCATTCGAAACAAACGCTCGCGCGGCCATGTGCACGAGGGATTTGGTACTGTTCCCTTAACTTTTCGAACAAGAAAGCCGGAAGGAAACTTCCCGGGCGCCCAACGAGCGACACTATGTGGGATAAACGGTTTGGTCAATGAATAAATAGAAAACAGGGAGAAAACTTGATGTACTAAAACGCTTCCGGATCTCGAAGCGCACACGCGTATCTGGGGATGCAGTCGTAATCACAGAGCTGTCCGATACAGTAACAAAGCGCACTGCCGTTGACTTATAGCCAATGCGAATAAAAAAATAGATACAATCCTAGCTACGGGCGATTTTACGGACACGTAATAGAATTAATAGGAAACTTTAATGTATATTAAAACTTTGTAGCACTTCAATATTTCCATTATAAATACATATATAGCATATAAAATTTTTTTGCCATAATTAATCTTTGCTTATTGCATTTTACTGAACTCATTTTGTAAAAAATTTCTAAAACTCGTGCTAAAAATGTTCTATAAATTGCGAGTAAGTAGCTTGTAATTAATATTTTATTAGAGAAATTCTAAAATGTGCCGATGAAGATATATCGATAATCTAGATTAGCACTAGAGCTTTTTTAAAAGTTTAATTTTTATGCATAATCAATCAATAATTGCATATTCTAGAATTAAGTATTAGCGCAAAACGGTTTTAGAATTCATCTATTTTAAGATAATGCATTTATGAGATATTATATTTCTAAACGTGTGTAATTATACTAGCGCCCAAAACAATTAAAATTTTAAGAAAATAATAAGCGTATAAAATAATGATAAATAGTTAATTTCGTAAATAGCAAGTAAAATAATAAATGATTAATTACCTCTCTTCATGGTTGCTCCATCATCCGATACTTCCCAGGCTTCGTCTTCCTCTCAGATTTCACTGTTGCACTTACACAATACTCACTCACGAAAACACGGCTTCACGTACGAAACATTAGAATATAACATTTGGCGCGTGATTCTCCCGATATTAGTCAAACGCGATACGCACAGAAATTCTTATATTTACTCTTTAATTAAATAATTATGATGTTCAATATAATTATGATGTTCAATTCAGACTTTCGTACCTGCAATGCTTTCTTAATAATCGAAAAATTCGAAAGAAATATTGATATCTTTCATGCCGCTATCGTTATGTTTTATTCGGATAATACACGCAAATGTAAAAATACTAAAAGATGTTATATTTTTAATTGCGTTAAAAAACATGAGACATGGTAAATGCAAAATTTCGACTTCACATATTATTAAAGAAATAATTGTTAAATAAATGCGGAACGATAAAACAGTAATTTATATACACGTACTGAGTTCGAAAGAATAGATCGTATAAAATATTTGTTGAGTAACCACTTCGTTTCATTGAAAATTTCTCTCGAAAGTCTACAATCAAGTTATTGATTGACGTGACCAATAATTCTTAATTCTAATGTCAAATAATGTAATGGAAATGAAAAATTACTTTTAGCGTCTTTTTGTGTAGGTATTTGTCGCGATCGCGTTACGAACGATAATGCGATGATAGACGCAGTGATTCGCGCCATTACCTGCTGGCTGGAAGCGTGCCGCGCGAATGATAATAATGATAGCTTTGCCTACGCACCGGCACGCTGCGTGAAAACAAACACCAAGGCCGCATGTTCGTGTGTATATTATTCCTCCGAAATATTTCTACTTTATTTTCTCGCTCCGTGTGCTAATATTAAATACTTTATAATAGATTTTTTTTATTAATATTTTCGCATTTCACATTTATTTCAAAGATGTTACCACATTTGCAATTAATATTTACAATTAATATTTAATTATAGCGATCTCGATTTTTTAATAGATTTCTTATTAATATTTAATTAATAATAGATTAATAATATTTAACTAATTAATAATAGATTTCTTATTAATATTCTCACATTTTACATTTTGTCTTTTTATTATTAGATATATAACTATACAAGTCCGATAATCCGATAATAGAAAACGAATTTATTAATTGAACTGACGTCTAATAATAATGTTTGCAGTAATTTTCTATTTCTCTTTTTGCAAAAAAGATGAAGTACGTAAAATCTTGAACAAGTTCCGCAGTACTCTATTTCTTACGAGCAAAAATATGTTTACTGCGTACATACATCTTTCTCCCGAGATTTAGTTACCATGAGAAACGCGCGATTTTGCTACTCTATGTGTTTTAATTCTTAAACAACACTTTATCACGAAGTTCATACTTTTGGTAAAAATGATCATATTTAAAGTCACGTTTCTGTTAAAACGTTAGATCGTGTATCTCCTTATCACATTTCTATGCGGCAATTTAATTTTATTTTCGTGACTTTAAATTTCATACTACACACATTAAAATTTGAAAGAAAAATAATAAATTATTTTGCACAAATACTTTCTAGATTAAATTAACGCAAATTGTACTTCTGAAAGAAAGATTAGATTTATAACGTACGATGATAAATCCTTGTTTGAAGTTAATACGAAGTGCAGGGATAAAATATTTTAAAGAAATCTTTCTATGTGGCAATTTAATTTCATTTTCGTGACTTCAGATTCCACACTACACACATTAAAAATTTTGAAAGAAAAATAATAATTTATTTTGCACAAATACTTTCTAGACTTAATTAACGTAAATTGTACTTCTGAAAGAAAGATCTCATTTATATCCTTGTTCGAAGTTGATGCGAAATGCAGAGATAGAATTTTTAAAGAAATCTTTTAGAAATTAATATTATATCGCAATAAAAATTAGCAATGTAAAGGAATTTAATGTTTCAAGGCGACAGTACAACCGCGAGTGGTCTTGGTGTTTATTTTGACGGTGCCGCGCGTGCCGGCGCGCGTACTCCTGCTCTCGTAGTTATTCGAGCGGCACAGCTCGGCGGGCAGCGACGAGGGTAGCTCTGTGTTTTTATCGTACTTTTCGTACAGCGACGAAGTACCAGAATCGTTTCGATTATTAGAACTAGTGTTTTATTCTGCGATTGACGATTCGCTCGTAAATGAATCGGAGGGATAAAGGCTATATTCATTTAAGTTAATATTTCACGCACCTTATTGCGTTGCAATCTAATCCTAACCTATTCTTTTGAATGACGATAGAAAGCAGTAATATAAATTACTATTTTATTGACATACTTTTCTAATAGTTATTTCTGCAATAATACATGTAATCGGATATATTTTACGTAGCGTCTTGAATTTCTCATCAATTTAAATGTAATTTTATTTATCATTTTTTAATTAAAATCGCAGCGTAATACGCGAATTATCGGATCAGATAATGAATGCAGATATCAGCATAAAAGATGCCGATATCATTTTCGGATCGTTACGAATGCTGTAAACGAATGCATTTCGAGTTAATGTCACGATATATTTAATTCGGAAATAAATAATAGTAATCGATTTCGTATTCTAATATTTCGCAACCGCGTAACAACGTTCAAGCCGGAAGCAATTAGTCGAGCGGTTGAATGCGATGGATTGGAACCAGAAGTAAGAATCAATCATATTCAATCGCAAGCTAGCAGCTTTGCCGGTTTAAACGCGCCTATAGATTCAATGCTAGCAATTTGAAAAGTCTTCGTCTCTAATTTGCGAGATAATTATGAAAATCGAGCGGATCATAGCTTCGTGCGAGTATGCTCTTTTTTTCGCGTAATTCTTTTTGTCGCAATATAAGAAAGTGCGCATCGTATCTGATTAAAGGGAGTTCCGTAAAATACCGTGTAATCGTCATATTCCGATAATTAGTACGTGCGCGATCGTAATTAACCGTATTTCCGTGAGTGAGCAATATCGTGTGAGTGCAACAGAGAAATTTGAGAGGAGACGGAGGCCTGGGAGGCATCGTGCGACGGCGGAGCGACCACGAGGTAAATAATTTATTATTTGTTATTTGCGAGATTAATTATCTACAACTATTTTATGCGTTTGACAATAATTTCTTTAAAATAGAAATTAATCTCGGCGTTGCTACAATTTGCTCCTTATATATCTTATTGAATAACTTTGCTGCGTATTGTTTTCTGCGAAACGTATCGATTTGTATTTTAATTAGAAGTATTTAATGAAACTGTGAAAAATCTATGGATATTGTACATTGGATGTTCACAGAAAGTTGTGTTCAAAGTTGTATACTATGTCAAAAGAATTAAAATATTAAAAGAATGAGAAACAGTAAATTTGTATTGTCAAATTTATTTATACTTACAAATGAAGAAAATATTATGTCTCTTAAGATATAAAATTTCATTTTCAGAACGCTTTTTGATCTGTGTAATAACTGTCAATACGGATTATAATAATTTCTTCAACGTCTATTCCTTATTGTTCATTTTTATATCTGTATTTGTTTTGAGTCAACATTCACGCAGCGTTTGTTTTTTTATTGTTTTACCAATTCTTTATTATTTCATGATAGGAAATAACAATATGAGTAATTATAAGTGGATTGTAATAATTAATGGTGCGTAGAAAAGTATTCTTTGTATAAATTATATATAAACTGAACGAAAAAGCTTTATTACTCCATGAATCAAATGTAATCGTGATGGAACTGGTAAAATAAAT
This sequence comes from Tetramorium alpestre, assembly GCA_021460005.1. NCBI lineage: Eukaryota > Metazoa > Arthropoda > Insecta > Hymenoptera > Formicidae > Tetramorium > Tetramorium alpestre. The sequence goes on along the minus strand of JAJVSH010000009.1, from coordinate 1,690,364 downwards.
TGTTAAGATTATTTGATCTATCTACACAAATTTATGAGCGCCAGTACCGATTTGGATAACTCATAAATTGTGACTGAAGCTCACAGTATCGATTTTATACAATCAGCGTAATCAGTTAATAATGAACAAATTGAAATTCAAGCACTATTGAAATCATAACTGTTATTGCGGTCACACCGAAAGTGACAATATAAATCAATTTTCTGCTTATAATGTATTGATATGAAAAATACTTATCCGAAACGGATTATATATATTTTAACAACTAATTTGCGATTGATTTATTTAAAGTCAGTTAAATGAGCAATTAATTAATTAGCGATTAATCTAACGCGCGATTGATCGACTCGCCGTTTTTCCGATGTCGATTTTTTTCATACTGTGACTTTTGGATACTTATACGCTGCTACGAAAAAACATTTTACAAATATTTTGTAAAAATAATATTTATAAAAATAATATATTTATTATTCTATGAATCAAATATAGTAAAAATAGTGAAAAATAACTTGGCATTTTTGTATTTTTCTTTCGCGCAATCTAATCCATGATTTGACACAGTTTAACTTCTTTCACAAAATTTTTAAAACTGTATGAAAGATTTTATAATTAAAAAAACCGCATTCCACAAAAATTTGCTATTATAAATAGCAGTATTAATATTGAATCATTTTATTGTAAATTAAATTTAACATTTAGTAGACATAATAGTAGACATAAATTTCGATTGCAATATATTTTTGGCACAATTTTTTTTTCTTTATTATTTTGTTGTACTTAATATGTGCTTTTTCCAAAAATAGTGCTATGCTATAAATTTTAGAAAAGAAGTTAAAAATGTCTGTGTGTATGTGTGTATATATACAATACATGTATATACTTTTATATACTTTATATACACACTTTCTAAATCGGAATAGATAAATTTGCGAAAAGTTATCTCCCGCAGAAAGAATGATTTACAGCATTAAGCTTTTGCGAGAATGCTTGGGTTTTTTTTCGCACGAAATAGTTGTCACATGTGTTCGCGACGGTAAAAAGAATCAATTAAACCGGACCTAGAAATGAGCGAGGTCAATGTACCTCGAGCATTCGAAGTACTGATATTTACAGCGTAATTAACGATTGTACCGACACGGATTGTCACGGGGTTTACTGGAGAGCCCGTTCGCGCGCGAGTGTGTTTCTCGTACGCGCGGAAAGTAAGCGAGTGTTCCGTAAATTTCTTACGATAGCATTTCCGTGACTTATTACCGCAGCAGGCGAGAAGCGTTAGTAGTGCCGTGTCGACTAATGGCGCCATGTGGCTAGAAAATAAGAAGGCATAAGTAAGAAAACGTTACAAATCCACCCCACGGTATTGGACGCTGCATCGGCCATAACGTTAAACGACAATATAAGGCCGGCGCCCTTCGTCATACGAAAGTCCGAGACGGCCTTACCCCATTAAATGTACTTATATAAGATACTAGCCGGTGGGCAGCCGACCGCGCATCAATCACGATAATAGGACAATAAATATCTAACCGGCAGGCGACTGCCCAGCTAAGATCAAAAGTGCAGTAGCTTGCAATTTCTGCCCGGTTTCCTGCCGATATTCGCTCGCAATAACTCAACCTTCACATCTGTAATATGTAATCGCTCCCCTACTGTGGTCTAAGCCTCGCATTAAAGTGTCACCCTGATCCACATTCCCTTTCTTCCCTCGGTACTCCCCGAAGTACGGAATACTCTATGCAACAGTTCGATAGTTTGCAGGCAAGATTTGTCGCTTCCCAGCATAGCTTGCTACGTGTAGGCTACAAAAGGCAAAACGGATCTCACACTTGGCCAACCAGAAAATTCCCCGATTTTGTTTACGCGATAGTATGAAGGCGATAAAGAATTCCGATTTTCCCCCGTGTCATCTCCACTCGTGAATGCATATTCGTGAATGTCTCTTCAACAGATCATAGCAGCAGGATTATTTGAAATTGCTCTGAAGAGAAATTAAATTAAGGGAAATTAAACGACGGAATGATTAACTATTAAATTTTTGTTACTGATTAAAATTTTATATTACAATATTGTCAGTAATATAATTTTAACTTTATTCTGTTTTTTCTGCTATTTGTCATGATATTAATTACAGCTTTTATCGATTTTTTCCTCTTGTCGTGCATTTTATTGTCGTTTAAATCAAAAACACAAATTTCATTTCAAATTTCATTAATCCGTATTTTATTAATTTTTCTAAATTTTATTAATTTATGTAGAGATCTTTTTATTTAAACTGTTAAACATTGTATAATATTTTGTATTAGATTAAAACTTTGCGTCGTTTTTTATCATTTGTGACTGAACAAATGCTTTAATAAAAATTAATTAAAAATACAGCCTCTAGGCATGGACGTAGACAAGTAAATTCACAAAATAGTCGGTGGAGGTTTGATGAAACACGAGGTATCAATAATCGTCATTTCACGCGGCAGTTAGAATACTAGGTCGACCTCGTTTCGCGAGCGGTTTATTCAAAACGGAAGTTTAGATATACGCCTAGAGTAATACGAAAGTGGCGTATCGGACGGAAACTTCACCCTTTAATATATAAATATGGCGGAGTTCAGCATAAGGCGCGTGTGCATTAACTGTTCAAAACTACGACATGTAAACTTGCTTTCCTCCTCTATAAACCATAAAACAACGGGCTCTGGACCGGCAGACGACCTCGCAACCCGCTAACTATTAAAAGTTGCAAATTGCTGCAGACACACTGCGGGCTCCGTGTTCGTGTACTGGCCGTCTTGGGCACTCGCGCGCGTTCGTTCCATCCTAACTTACTTACCAGACTTACTCGCTTCCTTACTTATATAGTCACTCGTTTACTTACTTATTCCCTGCTTCGTATTCCTTATCCTCTGCACTTTTCCGCGCCGCGGTTTTCCCCCGTTAACATTACTTGTTCTTGTCACACTTGTTCTTATACATCCACGTACTTATACACGCACATACATATATATGCTTTCTTTCTGAAACAACTAATCTAGCAGAAATCTCAGCAAATGTGATTAAACGTTGAGTTTAATCAAAATAATGAAATAGCAGAGCAAATATTATATCTTATCACGCAGATATTATTTCTTCTTATTATATTTAGTTTGTGTGTGATACAATAACTACTGTCCCCTGCCATTCATTCCACAACTAACGGAGCTATCAGCCGGTTAGAGATAATTTATATTCAGGATTGCTACATAATAGACAATAACGCAGATTATTTAACTTCTGCACATACACCAGTGTTCAATATACTATCCGGCAAACTATTTGCTACGGTTAGTTTACCGTTTAGTTGCGGCGTCCCAATGTCGCTTCCAAATATATTTTGTAAAATAGTTTACGATGCGCGGCTGGCTGGTAATCGTACAAAGCACCGCGTGGGTGTAAATGCTTTATCAAGCGGGACGGAATATTTTGCCTCTGTTCGCACATTTCGCTATAATTCGGTTCAATTATCATTCGATTATATCGATTTTAGAGGTATGCATTTAGCATCGACGTACAAATGCGGGTCCGCAAAATTACGAAAAATATGTCCGCGCGGAGACGCAAATCCCACAAACAGTTAAATCAAAAGCGTTACCACAAAATCGAATACTAATTTACATCAATTTCTTCAGCATATGTATTATAAAATGCACGCGCGAGTCTCTAATATAATAAAGAATTTTTCTTTCTACATTACTTTATAACAGAATTTGTAACAGAATTTCTTCGCTTTACTGCGTACCGATAGCTACAAATTGTTAATTACATCCGACTATATCGTGTCAGCTTCAGAATGAAATGTTAAAGCCGCTTTTAAAAATTACTGGCAGAAACTCAATAAATTTATCATACCATTAATCAACATATTCGCGTTTTCATGTTAAAATACATTTTTGATGTGATATATTTCGCGCACTGCAATTTTATACAGGCAATTTTATTGTTATCTCAGTTAAAAGTAAGGAAAAAAAATACACTGAAAAACTCTGGTACGTCGAGCTTCGCTGAATATAATTGGACTTGAATAATAAAGGCATGTAAAAAGAAAGTTATCGTTTTGCTTGTATGGTCTTTATTAAAATGACCGTCTTTCTAATTGCTGCGTCTTAAAACGCTTTTTTTTATCTCAGCCTATGCGCCAGTTTCATAAACCCTCATAATCCGAGAGAGTTAAATACCTGTGCCAGAGAGACTGCACGAACGACGCCGACGGCCGACTATGCCGACGGCCAAGAAAATGAAAAGTAACGATTCAATATCAACGCCATGCGGGTTGCGTGTAGCGAATTAACACGTACTGATACGACTGGTGTGTCGTCCACGTTGGTGACACCATTCTTCCATTAACCCTGTCTACATTTTCTGCGTATCGTGCGCGTGACTTTTATTACCCGCGTACTTCGGCCGTAACATTTTACTATTTCCTGCTTATATCATGCTCGTGAAATCTATCACATCATTAATTGCCAATAGGATTACGCACAGGAACGAAATCGCGTGGCTACAAGAATTATACGTTGCAAATTAATTTTAGTTTTAATTTAAAATATATTTAAATTAAATGTAAGAATATATGAAATTTAATGTGGTTAAGAAAAAAATTGTTATCAGATGAAAACAATATTATATTTTGAAAAAATTCGTATTAATGTTAAAATTTGTTCAAATAGAGAGGTAATGAATCGATGAATTCAACACATGTTTTTATATAATTAATTGCCAATAATATTTTATAAGGGACGTCGGTATTGCATACTCGCACTATCTGAGGGAACAACGAATTGTCGATAAAATCGATAGATTTTTATCATGTGTAGCGTACTCTCTATTAGAATATCCCTTCTGACAAAGGGAGATATCAAATAATGGGCGATACACGTAATAATAGTTTAGTTACTGTTCTAAATTAACTTGGCTTTTTGCAAACGTTTCGTACGCTGCGAAATTCAATAGAGCAAAACTTATTCCGCGGCTCGCTCGTGGTCCCGTCGCTTTTACGTATCTTCATTTTTTTCTGGGCCGCGATCGATTCCGCCGAAATGACTTTTACTATCTATCGAATATCTGCGACGCTACACGGAGCGAGTACACGGTGATGCATAAAGAATCCAGTTTACGGCGTCTGTTAGGACTCGACGATACCCGACACGTCCCATTTCCGCCACCCGACGTCTTCTCCAAAGTGAAACCACTTCCTCGCTGCCGGAATCTGCAGATCCGATTTAGAAGTAATGTGATCGATTCTCCTAAGTTTGTCTAAGAAATTTCGGTGACTCTAAAAGTCAATAGCAGAATGTAAATTTATAAAAATAGTTTACGAATAAGGGAAAGAATGACTAGCTTTAATAGTATAAATTCTGTTTAATATGATTCAATATTGTATTCATTGTTGACACATAATTATTAAGTTAGTAAGTTAGTAATTGCTTTAGAATTAAATATCTCTTCGATCAAACTTAATTAAATGTAGAAAACACTATTGTTTTCCACATTTACTACATATACATATATATATTAATTCCATTATCAGCGTTTTGTATATTCGACTGGATTAAAGATTATTCGAATATATTAAAAAAATATACTAAAACTTATTTAAAGTTGATGTTGAAGTTAATCTATTGTAAGAAGAATTAGTTTTGTATAAAAGTTAAAAATTACGTGTGTAATTGTACACCGACGTGGAGAAAACAATGTGAAGGCGTTAAAGTTGCCTACACAGTGCATATTAATATTCCTTAAGCTTCCTGAAAATTGTCTCTCTCTCTCTCTCTCTCTCTCTGCATTATCACATAGAATTAAACGCATTCTTTCTTTTTTAATGTTTCAGGAGATGAAAGTTAACTGGGCGACGTCGCCGGGTAACCAACCAAAACAGGACACGAGCAGTGAGTATGCCCAGTTTTCAGATTTTTGTCTTTATATGAAAAATATTTTTAGCACCGTACGTTTTACCTTTGATCCTATACTTGCTCGACTTGCTGGACTCGTATACTAATTGGTCCGAGCAGAGAATTACTCTAAAAGAGAATTTTTTAAAGCTGTTTCCATCGCAAAGTAAATCACATTTTAGACAGATTGCAACATATATTATGCAAAAATGTTAGATGAAAATATTGTACAAAAATATTAGGAAAATTTTGAATACAATACAATAATACATAAAGCAACAAAGAGATCAAACAAGCTCGATCCAATATTTCCACATTAATTTAATATTTATAACGTTAATGAAATCTAGCAATATTAATAAAGCAATAATATCTCATTTACAAAATTTGTACTAGAAATTTATTATTATCTAATTGAAATTAAATGGAGTATTATAGCTCAATTATCATTATTACGATATTAATGCAATATACTTTTGTGTGCATTCTCAATATATATCTATTAAAATATACATCTGTCTGTGTGAAATATGTACTTATTTATATCGTTACAATTAATTTATTATTCTAATAATACTTATAGCACATACATGATAAACAAATCAATTGTTTCTTGGCGCTGATAAAAGTATAACTAAACGCCGATTATTCATAAATGATAAAAGTATAACTCGCAGTTTTTTAACGATAAAATATATACACGAAAAGTTTAAAAGTTCAAATATTAATTGTAACAACCAGATTATATGCTTGTTTTTCTTATTTCATTATTATTCCATATTTCATTTTCTGTTTAAGTATCGATTTAAATACTCAATTTGCAAAAAAAATTATATTTAAAAATTTTACGTATAGAACGTTTTAAATGTCCCTGTATAAAAACCATCATATTTCTCTGTTAATGATTATTTCATAAAGCCCATTATCGTAAAATAAAGATTAAATTAATTTACCGGCTAAAAATAAAATAAAATAATTCAATACCAGTGACATTAAATTAATATTTTATTAGAAAAAAGTATTTATCAATTGTTAATAATATCATTTTACTTTGATTTTACGCAACTATAATTACTCGTATGTTTAATTAAATAAAATATTAATCAAATGTTTAATGTCGGCGTTTAATGTTTGAAACTCTTATTACCAGTATATACATTGGCAATTTCTAGGTAGAAATTTTAATGTACTTTAATACAATTTCGTAGAACGAATTCGAATCGTGTGTGAATACAAATGGTTTCATTAAAAATCCTGTGCTTTTTTACTATTTATGACAAATATGTTGCGTTTTTACATAAAATAATTAATTTTTTATAACATTAAAAAGTTATAACATAGTTAATTAAATAATTAAAATAAAAATATACTCTTGAAAAATGTTCAATCTGCACCTATATTTATGCATAGAAGCTAATTTCAAAAATTGTCACAATCACCGACAAAAACTATTATAATTTCTAAATTCGATTCAACATGTCGGAAATAAATTTCCTAACATCTCGCAGGGTATAGTTTTCATCTTCTATTTCCCAGTTTTCTTATCATTAAAAAAAAGTTATTACGTTACGTATAAAAATTTATAACGCGAACATGAATTAATAAATTATTATATTGGAAATTAATTATCTATCATAGTAATGGATATTTGCAATTAAATTTCTGAATTTGATAAAAAGTGTTATAATACGTTTTATTTATTTATTAATGTAAAATGAATTAAAAATATTATGTCACGTAAAAATCTTATAAGCATAGTCGCGACATATTTTCTTATAAGTTTCATCGCGGATTTTTAAGTGCGCAGTTATAATTTTGTCGTAATCATGTATAATTTATTATTTCAACGTTTGTGTACGTAGATAAAGCATAGGATATTCAGTGAAATGGGACTTGGTGTAATACAGTTCCATGTATTTCTAGAATAACTTCTACGCGTAAGGCTGTCCGGTACAGCGGTAGTTCGGGATTAAGCGTACGTCCCTTGTGATAATCTCTTTTGCTTCCTGTGTCTGGGATCCCCAGAGAATCAGCCATAAACCATGAAACCCGTCATAACTACTTTCTTCCCACGATCTCTGTATGCTCGTGCGCATAGGAAGGTTGATATAAATGCAGATTATGTAATGCAAACTGGACGAATTAGGAAAGATTTTCGATTTTTTTTTCTTTATGAAAAACACGGTATTGTCTCCTGCGTTTGCAGGATGACAAGCACGACGCGGACTTATTTGAGAGATACAATTTCGTGTTATTTACAACAATGCGTGAACGATACGTATGATAAATGAAATTCACTAGCTACACTTCCAAATCCCTCGGCATCGACTTTAGTGCGTGGATCGGGCAACCTGAAATAATTTAACACGCACGCATGACGGCTAAATAAATATCACAGGAAGATTCTTCCCGCCATTCCGTGCTCGTTACACGTGTGAAAAGGTGCGCGGTCGCGTCTCTGTGGATGCGCCCCATTATATATGTACCGGCGGCGGTCGTACGCGTGTGCGTGCTTGAAATTCAGTGAGGGCGGCAGCAATATTTAACTCAGTCTGAAATTCCTCTTTTTATGGACTTGTAAAACCGTGACAGGCACATGGGACCCGATCCTGCTTCTCCTCCCTCCCGTCCTTCGTCCCTGTCGTTTTGCCCGCCACCCCTTGTTGCTACCTGCATCCCCCTCGCTCTCGAGCCCTCGACTCACACCCGCTGACGCGGTTAGATAGCAGTCTCGTATCTCTCTTGTCGTCCTCTTTTCCATCGCCGGTCGACGGTCTGCTACCGCGTACCTACCTACCTACCTACCTACCTACGATCACCTTCTCCACTTCCCTTCTTTCTTCGGCGTCGCTATCCACCCACGCGTACTTACCTACCGGAGCACTCTTCTCTCTCTCGGAGCACTATTTCTCCTCAGCGACAAATGCAAAACTAAAACGTATTCTCCTCTCCTCTATTCTCTCTGTAAATATGCCGGTATAGCTGCCAGCATGGCCAGAGTTTTCCCTTTGCTTTTGTTTCCTACCACCTCTACCCTCCCCGTCGCCGCGTCGTCTGCCTTCGCCATCCTCTTCACGATCATATGTATACAGCATTCGGCGAATAGATACAGGGAGGTGTTATGCGGCTGCAACTGGAACGACGGGTTGTTTTACTTTTCCGCGAGAGATTGCTAGTAAACTCCACCGACGATGCACCTGCGCACATCTTGCGGCTGTGACTCTTACGTCGCGCTTGCATGTAGAAATATGTTAGTCTGAAAGACTGTAATAAAATAGTAGGGAAATCTTGATATGTGTTAACCACCCGTTTTCACTTCTTATCAGCTAATTGTTGTTTAACTTTTGCTTTCTCAATGCTGTTAAACTGGAAAATGCTATTGAAAAATTTACAACTATAATACTTTATGGATTGATAGTTTTGTTTCATAATTCTTCTATTCATTTACGTAAGTAAAAACACATTTTATTTCTATATATTATTGATATTATGAAACTTAAGATAATCTAATATACAAAATTTTAAGACACTCATATTTTAAGTAATGCGCGTTACTTTAAGTTTCAGAAATTTTAGCACATCTCAAATTTACGTAGAATTGAACATAATTTCTCAAATTTCACATAAAGCTTCAAAATCGTACTATTTTTATTGAAGAAGAGTTTGCTACTCATAAAGTATAAACCGAATCAAACTAAAATTTTGACGACTGTTCGCTAGATTGAAGCACGCTTCACATTGAGAAACTCCGAATAATATTTCGCGGCCGAGTGTCAGAGATAGCAGTATTCGTGACGGATCGGACCGCTGTATGAATGTTTGCGGAATGTCTCTACGCGATGGCAGGTTGTATTAGTTTCAGTACCAGCTGGTAGTCTGTGACTTTAAGACTGATCGTTTATGCGAGTGTCATGATACGCAGTCGTGGGATCTAACGCGACGTATATTCCGCAAAGATGAAAATATAGCGGCTGAAGATGGCCAGCCTGAAAGCGTAACAAACGGCGATAGTACGAGCCGTGAATTGCGGTAAAATATTTTTGGACTTTCATGTCTTGCAATATATTTATCGTGAAACGCAGCCACGCCTCTAAGTAAGCAGAGCTTCATAATTTTTACTTAAAACAAATAACAGTTATCTGCAGACGTTAAGGAGTAAAAGATCTTCATACTTTTAAGGAAAAATTATGAACTCTCTTATATAGATGTACAATTTTACAACGTATGGATATACGTATCTATATGTTAATACATGTACTCTCGAAAGTACATGCTCATGGCTTTGCGAAAGTGAGCGATTACCGAAACTTAAAGCGACAATATTTGCAATATGATTTGCATAATTGCAATTTTAATTATCTCAATCACTATGCAGATTTGTCTATAATCCCTTATAGTGATAGTGACCCCGATATTATAGATCAATTTCACCCCGAACCCCTTTAATAGCGACATGCAATCTCTGCGCCTACGTCGTTGTTGCTACAAATAGATACCGACCCCCGTCGTCAGAGATATAAAAGGAGGAAGTTCGGAAGAGGAAAATTTCTTGTTCCACTTTTCTTCTTTGATCGTTGACAGGAAAGATGACTTGGAGAAAATGCAGAGAAAAGGGGAAAAGGCCGAGGGGAGGGGAAGGGGGAGGGGGAGAAGAATAAACAAAGAAAAAGGATTGTAGAAAGCTTTGGATTGAGTTTGGCTAGCTGACTGCGTAATCGTGCATCGTTTTTCCTGCATTATGAATTGCGTCAGGGGATAATCGCGCCAGTATTTACGAGGCTTTTCAACACAAAGGAGTTACACCTTGAGTTCCACTTCTCTATTCCGTTTATCTGCGGCAAGAAGCGTTTACTGTTAAACCATAAGCCGCATGTCTTTGCCATTTACGTGCATTATTGCCGTTATTGCAAACTCTATTTCTCACGTCCTCCTTTCGCATGTCCATTCGCTTGCGACGTAGCATTTCGCATTTCCACGACGGCATCCATACCTCTATCGCATCAAACTGCATTTCTGCAGTTTGTATTTTACGATTCGCAAATGTAATGCATTGATTTTCCAATCCGGATATAAATCTGATTTAGTCGCCGATTTATCGTTGCGCTAGTTCGATTGATATATGCATATATATCACATCGCTTAACGTTTGAATAAAACTCCTTGATACGTTCGAATAAAACTTCGGGAGAAAAAATTTCCAATTTATCAAAAATCCACGATTTACGATCAGCGCGGTTGTTGATCGGTGTCAATTATAACGGATTGCTCATTTACATACGCATTCTGCTAACGCAAGTATTCTAATGTACATACATTCACGAGGAATCCATGTTTAACTGGCGACACGATGCAGATCAACGGACCGAGAAAATAGGATGAGCCGCGGGAGACAAGTGCATCATGCATTCTCTTTGTTCACGCTATTGCATCAAAGCCCACATTCAAATACACTTGTATATGCACACAACATACGTACAAATATATACACGCCTCTGCGTGCCCCCCCTCCACCCCCTCCGCCTATTCCAAACCTTGTGGTGTAACGACGCTTCGTGGTGCATCGTGTGGCGAAAGCTCTGCCGTTGGCATTTGTGGGCAGTTCACGGCCGATGGGAGAATCGGTAAACCACGATGTGGTAGCACATCGAGATCGAATCTTGCGCCGGCCTCATACATGAGCTAATAAGTACGAGGAATAGGTTCCGGTATCCGAAAACACAAACCAAATCGATAATAAAGAGCCGATAGCGACTAAAAACAAAATATTGAAATAAATATAAATAAAAGATGCATATTATATACTTTATATGATATTATATAATTTTATTTGAGAAACTTACGAATTATTCTACGCTTGTTATTAGAAACTGATCAATTGATTATTGAGCTAACAAAAAAACTTGACATAGAAACATTTTAATTGCAATAATGGAAATCTTAAAATAGTTATCAATTTGTTATTATTTGTACTTGAGAAATATACAATATAAAATGAAATATATTTTTTAAATTTTGAGTTGTAAATTACATTTTATGCAATTACTCTTGCATTAATTTTATATTTTTATATATTACTTGATATATAAAGTATTTAAATTATTAATTTAAACAACATTACAGAATGTGTATTTATGAAGATGCTAATTAAACAGTCTTCTAAAGCCTTGTGTTAACGTTTAGCCGCTTTTATACAGTTGTTTTGCATCCAGTTGTGCACACATTATATTCTGCTGATGGAAGGATGTAAGCATTAAAGGACACGTGCAAAAAGAAGCTGCTGTAAACTCATTTTATTAAATCTTCTCTTCATGAGACTATTTATTCATAACTTCCCGTCATAAAGCGCTAAATAATACTCCCCTATATTAGATTTCCACCCAGAGTAGAAGGGTTAATTAATGAAATACAAGAAACATGAAACTTCCATCATGATAAAAAAATGCGTATGTATATGTACGTATACATGTATCATTCTCTGTGTAATACTGTCCAGATGCCAGCCAATGTTTACCGCACGGTGAAACGGAGTACTGTCGCTTTGTCGTAAAAGCGCAGACATCCACATTCAACATACTCGTTGCTCGGTGTATAATCACAGATGCACGGGAAAGCTTACCGCGTTCCGCACGTTTGAATGTAATTACCGGGATGCAAAAACAAACACGAGAAATTATTATATTTCGCTTCCGCGCCACTGCGTCCCGAAAACAATCAGATCCGCTTGCAATTTCTAGTCAGCGACCGTTACAAAGGAAGTTCGAGCGGGGAAAATTCGTTATTTTTGTACTCTCGTACAAGCTTTAAGGATTATTTTCACGTTTGCCCATCGGCGTTTCGTTGATGGAAGGATACGCGCTTTAATCAAGTTAATGCAGCTACGCGCCCTTCACCCCCAACCCTTCACTTCGCACTGCCGTCCTATCAACCTGCACGTGTAGGTAGGCTACTGTGTAGGATGACTTTTATGCGAGGTACACACTTTGGAAACGGTGCCACCCTGTGCCAACCGGAAGTTCGAACTGCCGCTCGCTTTCTACAAGCACGTTTCTCGCAAATTGGTTCGAAGAAAAATGTTGGGCCAATTTTGAAGTCACTTTTTCAGCGCTGGCGAACGATGCAGGGCCATCCTGTCGCGCTTTTGATGTCAAAAAAACACACAACATCCGTGCGTTTTTCAACAAATATTATCAGACGTAGAGGGTGACGCGCTGCGCCACCCGAACGTTTGTCACGATGTGTAATCCGAATTTCGGCCAAATCGCTTACTCGTACGCGATGACAGTCGGACAATAAATCTCTGGCCGTGACGCATGTTCTCGACGGTAAAGATGTGGTAATGTATGAAGGACCATCTTTCTTGATTTCGACGAAATACTGGCCCTGCAAAATATTTGTTTTTCGTAACGTAATATATGGATGATTGACATGTGTTGCTCATCAAATGGCTATAACCAATGACGTCGTGCGATGGTATTGTGGCTCTCTATATAGATACTTCTATATAGGTACTTCACGTTATTGTTGGCATGATTTTTTCCCAATAATGAATTAAAGGCTTCGAGAAAGAGCTAACACATGATTTTTTAAAAAATATACTTTTTGAACGCCGCTTATAAAAAAGAATTATGCGTAAACGTGCTGGAACAATAGCCAGATACAGAATACAACGAATGTGAAGTGTCAATAACTCGCCATCGTTAAAAGCACGCGCCGCATTGGGAACAACCGATTCGTTTGAATTTCGCGTAGTTTTCAAAACGTCAATGGATACTATAAAAAAGAGATTGCGTAACGTATTTGTGGTTGTTACGTGCATTTCACGCACAGCGATACGGGAATCGCCCTTTTTGCTTGGCATAAAACCGGACATTATTTTCTGCGAGAAACGCGCGCTGGTTTGAACGGTGAAAATAGACGCGCGCAGGGCTTGTCCAGTGGCCGGACATTACTATGCTAAGAGTTCCCTTAGGAGAGTAATAAGGGTTGTCGTTGGCCATTGTTTCGCGACCAGCGTACGATCGCCGGACAACAGTGCAATATTCGATAGTGAGAATCACTGCAATCCCCTGTGTACGATAATTCAAGTACCGTGAATAAGGTGGTTCCTCTCCGGTCGAATGTACCACCATTTATGCTACACAACCGCCGTTTTCACCGCGACCCTTTCTATGCACACCGCAGAGGAAGATATGTCTTACACAATCCACAATTTAGCACTCTATGCTTCCGTGGTGCACTTGCTAAATATACTACAAATTAGAATCGGCCGATAGAAATACCAACTGTGAAAACTGTACTCGAACGAATCATTTTTTACTTTACAATTTATTTATTATTTTCTTTTTCTTATTTATATGCGTGTATCATCATCATGCATGCATATTTATAATAATCTTTGTTAAAAAAATATTAATTTGTAAAGATACAATTTTTTTTATATAAATACACACGCATATGCAATTATGTAAAAAATTATTTATTACATTACTTTGCGAGTTGGTGATTATCTTTCCTAGATCAAGATTTATTACGAGGTACACATAAACGATTAATTAAGCATATCAAATGAACGAAAGAGATAATGTGAAAGAGATAATTATCTAACTGATCTTAAATTAACAGCAATTGAGGGGGCCAACAAGCACGTAAGCTTTATTGAGAAAAACTGCAAAGCAATTTACGAGAAGGTGTTCGCGCGTAAGAGCACGGCGATCACAATGTGAAATATGGCGCTAACGAAGAAATGAATCACGTCGGTGTATATCTACCCTACCAGATAGCCTGGCAAATAATTTTAAAATGCAAAATTCACCTAGGGAAGTCTTATCCGCACAAGAGGGAAAATTATTTCGTCGTGACACATGCCGAGGGGAAAAACAGAAAGGGAAAGGGGACAAGGGTAAAGAGCCTGTGAACGATATGAAAAACAGAGTTTATGGGTGGTTATAAAGATTACGTCGCGAAGAGAGCCCCGTCGTGCATATACCTGCTTTTTCTTGGACATTCTCTTAAAACCTCATGTCCTTTCGCAGCCAACAATAGGTATAACATCTGGTATACATTAAAAGTTGATAGGCACCTCAATCATCGGTTTTACACATTAATTTTTAATTAGTTAGTTACATCTAAAACGCTTTTACACTCAATTATAACGAGCGGCACAAAATTACTCAACGTCAGATTCTTATATTTCATATATCAGTAAGGAATTCTTAATTAAATAAAAATATAACTATAATTTTCTGCTCATTATGATAGAAGTATTTAATCACTCGTACATGAGGAACGAATGGTTATTCTCGAGTAAAAAACTTCGCGCTGCATGGAAATGAGTGGAAATTTCCAGATATGTCATGATTGCAAGAAACATTCCTCGTGGTATTCTGATATGTGAGTTGCGATATGTAAAGTTAAAGAAACGATAATCTTTTTTTTTTTCGCTATGAATATAAATTGCGCAAAATACATACACACTTAATATGTTACGTAAAGCTTAATTACTATCGCAACTTTACTCGCGACAGTCTACCTAAAGAAAAAGTTGTATATCATTTTAACCAGCAAATTTGTGGAAGAAAAACGAAGTTCCATGTACGACTAATGATGATATACCTACAACAGCTAGGTCGTACATACTTTGCAAAAATACAATACTATACTGAAAGTATGTAATGTACAATGCTGTTATTATATTCTTGTATAAAACCTATAAGTTGAGTTACTCTAAGATACGATCAAATTATACCAGATAACCTTGAGTAAAAATGCCCCTAAATAACAGTAATGCGTAAGTTCATAAATTTTACTTTCAAATCAGAAATTACAGGTCTACTTTTGCGATGCAAAATTAGTTGTGCTAGTATAATCCAGTTTTATCTTATATGAATTAATTCGCACATTTTTTCTTTGTTCTGTAAGAAAAATAAGCAATAATCTCGGAATCTCAACGTTTCAATACGCATAATAATTAAAGCTATTTACTTAATATAATTTTTATATTATATATCGCTAGGTAATTTGATTAATTATGTCCCGTTAACTCTAAAAGTAGATACGCACGATTTTAAATTGCGATATTCTGATTTCTCAAAATTGCTGCGGGCAGCAATCGAAATGCCAATTGCTCATTCGGAAACAGCCAAACTGATGATATAAATTCGTATGCCGTATGCATGGTTAACAAAAACCACGTAGATGTTTTAAATAAACCACCACCGGCCACGCCACAAGCTAGTCCATGTTCCCGTGACTATTTCCCAAAGTGAACCTGTGGATTAGCGAAATATGACCGCTTTAGGGGGAAGTGATGGGAAAAAATTTGCCAGAAATTTGCATCGAACTCAACTCGGTAAAAATGCAAATTTCATCGGGCATCGAACGTGACTCGTATCGAAAAGCGTGGGAAGAAAAAACAATAAACGTATCTTTTGAAAATATCAATGAATACGTTTGTATATTGTATTTGGTAAACAAAACTTTTGTTACGTTGTTCCAGTAGAGAATAATTTTTGATTATATGGTAATGCAGAACTTATAATTTTGTTGAATGCTATTTATTAAATTCGTCAAAATATAGAAAAAGGAAATGCTAATTGCTTAAATTGGAATTCTTTACATTTTAACAAATATCTCTTGCAAAACACACAAATAAAAAAATTGAATTGGACTATTAATAATTGAAACATTTTATTTACTTTAAAATTAAAAATAATTATTTATTATAATATATATATATATAACAAGAACTGTTTTAATTAGATATTATTTAAAATGTTTAGAAAATTTTATCCTGTCTCTCTCTTTTTTATATAAGATATTTAAAAAAAAACTTTTTATTGTATTTACAAAAAAATTTAACTTACTATTTCTTACTTTTACTGTTTTATTGTTTCTTACTTTTCATAACTATTTATAAAAGTTATAAAAGTTATATATGATCTTAATTGTACATATAAGTTATTTGTTAACAATTATTAAATTGTTAAAAATAATATTGACGTGTAAACTAAAAAATAATACTGAAGAAACAAGAAAAAACGGCATATGTCTAATTAAATCTTAAATCTAACAGATTATGAACACTTGTAAACTTACCTACTATTAACTGCAATAAATTATCATTATGGCAACCACGTACCCTGATAGTTCATACCCGTAAATTTCTGTGCTTAAGAGGCACTTTAAAATGCAATTCGTTTGATTACTCCTTTACTCGGCCGATTCGGTAAATCTCACATATGGTAATTAAATGCCTCTAGCATTAAAAACTCGTGCACTAATCGATAACTACGTGCCAGTCAGCGTATGTATGTACGTGCGATGGGCAGATAATAAGCATATACGCACAGTATATGCTTGCTACTAGAGTACAATTAAATAAACCTTTATAATTAATTGAGTTATTTTTTTATAGATAGCTTAATAAGTAGTATTTCTACAAAGACCGCTGTTAAATAATTTTCGGCAATTTTATTAAAATATCGATTACCAAAGAAAATTGGCCAAAAAATCGCAATTGATATTTGATGATCTTATATAATAATGTTCGGTTTCCTCATGGTCGATTGGTTTACTTCAACGCAAACCGCTTGAGTAATATTTTTCTTTTCTTTTGTGTTCCCCCTCATACGTTTCTGACCGACCCCACTCGTATTGCATGTTCAAAAAATAATAAAGAACGGTTTTTCGTAACGGTGTACATATATACACATACACACACAT
>JAJVSH010000009.1:1643376-1672711 GCA_021460005.1 Tetramorium alpestre | reverse complement strand
GTACATATATACACATACACACACATATATATATTATATATATATATATATATATACATATACATATATACATGTATATATAAGACGATATTCGAGAACAGCCCAACTGAATGCACTCCCTAGTGTGCGATACCGAGCCGCCTCTCTCGCGACGATGCAGTGGTCGTTCTTCCTCAGTCTCCGAACGCGAATAGCCTTACAGCGGGATATTACGTACGTGGGATGGCTGGAAGAGAACCCTTCTCGCAAAAAGCGCTGCGTTGGGTGGGTAACCGAACGCCGCGGCATCGAAGCTGGCAGCGGGGCCATCGTATCGCAATATCCGGCCGGGGTAACGACGGCAGCCAACCGAAAGAGCTGTGTACGCGAAGCCACGGGGAGCCGTTAGATCGCCAAGGCCCTTAAATTAGCAACGACGTAACGACGATAGGGGGAGACCGAAGTGGTGCAATTTCGCGCACAGACCAAGCGACCGCGCTGGGGCGCACTGCCTCTGCTCGATATCGAAAAAGTATAAACCAGTGGATATGCAAATGCGCCTCGGAAGCATCGTGATGCGGTGGTGGCGTCGGCGGTGCTGCATCGCCGTTCGTCGACGCTGCTTCAACCACGCGCTGCCTGAGTCCTCTCCTGCGCGCACGGACGCACTCAATGGATGGATGTTTTCCTGCATGCAAAGCCTGTCGTTCCTGCTTTTCATACAAAGTAGTGCGTAAGTCCGCGTACGACAGCGCACCCATCCAAAATATCCGTTTCTTTTATCCTTTTTCAGTTTCAATGCAGGTGATAGGCTTGTTCCACGAATTTCACTCGTTGAACAAGATAGACAAATCGAAATGCACATTTTGCATGCAGCAGCTGCCAACATTTGCGTTTATACAGAAAATATCTCTCTAAAGCTAGTTAAACCGCAAAATTATCTTTTAAAATATAATTAAATTACATTAACAGATTCGTTTCTAAATGAATAAATTTAAGCGCAAGATTTGGAAAATTATACAGTATATTATTATATGCTGTGTTAGACGAAATGATCATCGAGATAAAAAGAAATTGAATCGTATGCCAGTTATTTTATTTCATTCGACACGTGTGTTAAACGATTTATTTCGACGATAGACATATCAGTAAATGTCAATAATCAAAAAAGATTATCGAAAAAATTATCTCGTCTCTTGTTTCGCTTGTATTATAAAACAAGTGAATCATTTTACAAAAAAACCTTTTGAAAATGGAAAAATGATATCAGATAGTAGTACGATATTATCGATACAAAACATTTTTTACTATTAAACTTCTTATTTGTGTAATTCATCGCAGATATGAGAATGCAATCTAAAACAACTAACATCATTGAAAGATATCCAACGACGCGACTGGCTTTGATTAAACGAATTAGACTTGTATCGACCGACACTTTCGCTCGTTTCCTTTGTACGTCGAATTTTCCAGTGTCGCGTGTTTATTTGGTAATGTAAAATGCTTCTGCTCGCGAATGCGACGACGGTAGCAAAGTGTATTTCGTCGGCAATAATTATCCGTACACGTCCGCGTCGCGGAGGTCGAGAGAGGCGATTCCTATCCAGACACACGTCACTTCCATATGCCGCTTGCTTCTCTTGCCGCTGGTAGGTCGGCAGGATGTTCCGTTTATTAAATACATTTATCTTCCGCGCGAATAATCTTTTTCCGTCCTTCTTTAATTGAGATAAAGCGTTAATCGTAATGAGTATTAACAATAATTTTCGACAAACACACCTTGAATACCACGCATTATCAGACATTCGTTCGGAGTAGATGTGTGTGTAACCACGCGCGTGTAAAGCGGACATAAGTGTAACCGCGCAGACACGCCTGGCAAAACGTTACAGAAACGCTCGTGCGAGCATGCCGACGAGCGATTACATTTTAGGTATTAGTGTCGGTGTGCGACTCATGCGATTGTGTCTGTATCCAGCGACGTCTGTACGTACGTACATCCGGATGATACATATTTATGATGGAACGTGTGCTGGGTGGCGGAATGTGTGCAACTAAACAGCGGCGGGGAACGGGCTGGGGAAGGGAGGATTATTTGCAAAGCAAATGGTGCGACGTGGTTCTAAGTGGCAACGGCAGCCACGTACGCGACTAATCTCGTCCTTTTGAATTTCTCGCCTCCGCCTACTTGGTATCGTCGAGCTCGACGCTCCACGTTGTCTCGACGCGGGCGACAAGCTCTCTCTGACGCACGAAAGTAAGATTAGAATCTTCGAGGTGCGGTACCAGCTTTAGTCGCGCTTACCCTCTGCGCTCTGCCTGTGAGACACAATACGGCGATAATTGTGGAAATAAATAATGCGGACGTTGTTGCGCGCATCCATTTAATCGTGCGAATGAAACAATGTTCTCACCTTTCTCACAATTTCTTTACTCAGTCCCGTATAAGTGTCGAGTATTTGCTATTTACAAACAGGTTCAATTTGTAGACTCTATATATTATGTCTCTTATTATTCTATACGTAAATATAGGTAAAAAAAAGGCAAACATATCTAAGTAAGACGCGAAGTTACAAGAAATATGAATTTAACGTACTTTTCTTTAATAGTGAGCGCAACAGGTAGGTAAATACTTCAAATATGCGACGATTGCATGAATTTCAAGAACATCGTTCGATGCTTCAAGAATCGGGATTGCCAAGGAAAATATTGCGTCTCTTAGCTGGTATATATGCGACAGCGTCGCATTCGTAATACAACCTGAACGAAATACGCTACTGACAACTCAACTTATGCTGCATACAATCTATGATTAAATTAAAACGAAAATTTATTTTAACGTAAGGATATTGATAGCCAGTAAAATACGAAAACACGCAATAGTAACATTTTATATTAAATTTCATATGATGTATAAAATTGTTATAAAATATATTTGGATATAGCGTATCAAAATACACTTCAATATGGCGTAGTTTAAAATAGCAAACAACGAAGAAAAAAAGGTTATCCACTAAATCAGTTTCGTGCACATAGTAACAAAACAAGTGGTAAAAATCAACAGGCTGCAAAGTGGAAGTGAATAGGAATATCGCGTTACACAGTTGTTTCCAAATACGTATATATTTTTTTAAAGACAATTTAATTGACTAGAACTGTAAATAATTTTAAAATAGCATTTATTAATTCTCCATGTTGCAAGTTATATTGCGAAATTTCAGCATACATATAAATATGATAATGTGACATACTAATTTTTATTCCAATCATATTTCAATATTATTATTGCTTTAAAAAATGTAATTAAAATAATAACAAATAATATAAACCTGATAGAATTAATTAAATGTTTATTCGTTGTAACATCCAATTAGATATACTAATTTTGTAGCAGTAGCCAATAAATTAATATATCCATCTTGAAGTTTTAATTTTTGAAATTACATGTTAACAGATTATTAATGTGCATTAATATTATACTATAAAGAATTAAGGAAAATCATTATACTATAAAGAATTAACGAAAAAAACAGGATTGCTTCAATTTTGAGGTCTTATTTTGCACGTGCCATGCATAGATATAGCACATTGCGCGAGCACAGTACTTGAATGTACTTCTATTACAGTCAATCAAGAGCTCAAATAAATCAAACAAAAGCTGCGACAAAACACAGTGGTCAAAATTGCCTATGTATACGAAACCTTTTAAAAGCATAGCTATGTTGCAGTAACAAAATCACGAGTGATAGCGGATGTTAATGCACGGTCGCATTTCGGGTATGCGTGCTATAATAGCTTTTCATAACATTCGGCACAAAACCGCGAGTGAAGGTTAATGCGCGGTAACTTTATAAATATATAAATCCGACAACTAAAATCCACACGGGGAAATATTCTAGCTAGTATGGCGCTGGTGTTAAGCGCAATTGAGTTATATTTCTGCAATGAATGCTGAATATGAAAGGACGAAAAAGATATTAAAGAATAAAAGGGATGCATCTACTCATCTTTTAAATTTTTAAGTAATCGCAAATACAATATTAAAAGATACAGATTGTCAAAGATGTAAAGAATATATAGAAAATGAATATTAATAGAGAAATCAACTCGTTAATAACTCAAATTAAACTAAGTAAGAAGATCAATGGCCAAAATACAAACTAAAATAAATTTTATTTTAAATCTACAGATTTATTTTAGTTTGTGTTTTGTTAAAAATGAATATTTTAATTATTACAAGTTAGAATACACTTCAACTAATACCGTTAATTTGGATGGATTGAAAATTACGAGCGGTAATTGACGTCACCGCAAACTATTAATTCGCGGCTGCGTAAACTTGACGAGTTACGCGACTCGATGCGGTAGTTACAGATTTTAATGCACGGCCGTCGTGACGGGAACGGGTATACATATCCGTGATGAGAAATTTCAAGTGTAGAACGCAGATGCGATACGGAATGAGACATACGTACTGGGGTCATATGGAGAGACAGTAGGAAGTAAATAGTAACATCCTGATGTGGCAGAGAGCTGTTTGCTCTCGTCGCACAGTATTTAGAGCTTTAATGCGACCAGACTGAAACGCAGACCGGACTCATGTACGCCGAGGTCGATGGAGTGAGCGAGGTAATGAATAGGGTGTTAGCGAAACACGATGTAACTGCTAACACTGAAGCGGCTACGCGAGTACGTGCTGCGTAGGTATTGTAAACCACGTGGACATATAGCGTAGGTGACAGTTATATCGTCTCACTGACGGTAGTTCTTGTCCGTAATAATTCCATCGCGAGTATCAAAGAATTAAGAGGCATTAAAGAGAATCACAAACTGCGAACTTCTAATGAAAAGTTAAAAAGCTCTGTAAAAGAACTTGATAAAATCAAACTGACGAGTAATTTTATGAAATTTGTTAATATGTGAACTTATGAAGAAAATTTTATATGTGTATATGTATATAAAAAAAGAAATAAATAACAACTCAACGTGAAAAAGAAATTTTATAACAGAAATATAATATAAATCTTTATTTGTATATCGTATAAATACTTTTTAATAAAATAATTATTTCATTTTTGACACAATTATTAAATACTACATGTGCAATACTTTATTTTTTTTAGAATCGTCTCTATGTAAACATACTATTAGACAATACATTACCCTTGTCTTATTGTAAATGCATGATGTTCTGTCTCTACGGCACAACGGTCCTCAACAAAGTCAACATACATAATTCAAGAATCGGGGCGCGATGCGCTTATGTAATCGGGCCGCTAGAAATCTCAAAATCCATGACGAAAAATTATCTTCCCAAACGGCACACAGAATTATGAATACATATTTATAACAACAAAAATAATTCTCATATAATGCCTTAATATTTTACATAAAAAATATCTCGGAAAAAAGAAAATTTTTTTGTTAGTTCGAAGAAAATGTTTCTTCATTTTCTCCTTTCTGAGGTAAATAACATTCTTAAATAATGAACAAAAAAGATAATGATAGCTAAATAAAGAAAGTTATTTCAATAATAATAATAATAAATGCATGTTAATCAATTTGTATTAAATTTTTTTGTAAATTGTATTAAATTATACGAATATAATGTAAAACAAGGAATAAAACAAGAATACGCTGCTCTTTAATTACGTGTACACAGCAGATATTCACAGCACAAAATTACAAGGAATAATACAAAGCTCGCGAGGGAACGTTACATGTGAAAAATGACATCTAGTTAGAGACAACATGAGGGATGATGTTGGCTTGACAACTATGAATACACACATCCGTATACACATACGAAACACATACATACACATTCTCTCTTTCTCTTTCCTCCTTTCACGGTCAACTGGGACGGAAAGGAGCAGCCGGAAGGAAAATGGAGAACGACTTTTCGAGCGCGGGCCCTGGGCACGGAAAAATTTGCTGTGGTTTCTCCGGCGCTACCGTAAAAAGCTATGATAATAGAAGCGTAAAGAGGGTCCGGGGTTATTTCATAATTACAGACTGTACTCAGACGAGCGTGCATTATGCCCAACCCCTTTCTCTATCTTTCTCTTTTTCTTCTTGCCTCCCTCTCCCCCTTTCGCTCCTCTGTTTCTCTCTCTCTCTCTCTCTCTCTCTCTCTCTCTCTCTCTCTCTCTCTCTCGCCGGTATGTGCATATATTCGTATTACGGAATTAAGGGCAAAGGCTTGCTGGTAGCCGCGCGAAATCCAGGGAGAAAAAGCACTTCTTCCTATTCTTTGCAGTGCCTATGTTTCTTTTCGGCGACATCGTTACGCTCATTAGTGGGTTATGGGATTTCTCCTTAATTAAACGTGTAATGACTTTTGCAACCTTATCCAGGTGCTTTGCCGTTGCATTCTTTGCGTTGTTTCGCATATAAGACAATTTGACTTCTTTTTTTTTCTAATCTGAGTTACATCGTAAGTGCAGAAAGATATAATTTCAAATGCAAAAAGACTGTTTCAGTTCTCCCTCGAGTTACCTTTTATCAATACGTTCGTACGCATTTAATATTTTGTGCGATTATTGCTTCACTTACATGCATTTAAATAAATATTTTGATAATGAAAGAATTAATAATAATATGTATTTATATAATATATAAATACATATGTGCTATTATTAAATACATGTAATATTTTTTCTGTACAATTATGATTTGAAAAAAAATATTGATATTTTTTCCATTATGATTTTAATAAAAATAAATTTTATGCACATGAAAAACAATATGATTAAAATGAAAAATAAAATACGTTAAACGCATTTATATAATAAACGTTTATCAATCATCGAATCACTGTTTATCAGACATGAAAAACATGTTCTTCATATATTTTTATTATTCTATTATAATTTCATTATTATTCTTTTTATTTTTATGATAAAAGTTAAAAAGTGAATATCATACATTTTTCACTAAACGTAATTTAAAAAAGAATCGTTTCGTCAAAAAAAGTATTATTTCAGCTTTTATCGCTTAAGTTTTGAAAGTATATTTTCTTCTTTACGAACACAAAGTATACAAAGATTGTTGTCTGATTCATGAAATACTGGAAAGTTTTGAGATCCGTTCTTTATCAGTTCATGTGGAATAATGCACTGCATGTGTAATCCTTTAGGCCATCGTCGTAGATCAAAGCGCGTCGCACGAGAATCAACCTTCTCCAGCAGTATGCTCGATATCTCGAGCTTCTGGATTTGATACACGTCGGGTATCGCCGTAATCTACCGCTGCACTCCATGACGTTTGCGTCGAGGTTTCTAACGTTGATTGTAGACGTGGTGTATAAACGCTACTATAACCGATAGTATTGTGGTATGACACTGTGGGTGAGCGTACAATGAGACCGGATGCGTATACACGACCGCTCGCATATCCCATCTTCTTGACTGCTTGTAACACAATGTATACACTTTGTGACGCTCGTAAAGTACGCGGGGGAGACTATTCTCTCTTCACCAACCCCTCCGGCCTTTCTGGTGTGCGTTTCTCATCCTCTTTTCCTCGGTATGTCCATCACCAACCCTATTTTGTCCTTACATATCCCTCTGCGTCGTTGCGTGCTTCTAAAGTTACCTAGAATATTAGTCCCCTACATTGTTGTCCGAGCAAAGCACGATCGCGGAAGATCGACACTCGTATCGAGTTTCTCTCGAATGCCAATACTCATTAAATCCGCGCGTTTCCCTCCGTGTAATCGTACACACAATCGATCGACCGCAAGAGAGGGTTAAAGAGGTTCAAGTATGCTTTGAAAATCGATGTCGGCGACAAGGCTAGACAGAAGAGCACTATAAGCGCCTTATCTCGCTTTTGGGGGGATTTGGTGTAGAATTTTGATTAGAGTCGGCCGGCATTGTGTCCGTCGCCATGCATTTGTTAACATCGTCCAATCGTTGATATTCAGGACCATCGTATTAATAGTGGATTCTGAATTCTAACGCTAATACGCTATTAACTTATTGCTCTCTGCTAGTTACGTAAATGCATAATAAAATGCAAATTTCAAATACCATTTTAAAACCGATATACGATATTCCAAAGACATTTAAATAATTCAAAGAGGATTAGGACATTTTTTTAAATATCTTTACCCTAACTTTTCTCTGTTTGTTTAAAATAGATTACTTCTTAAGATATACGCTTTCAGAATGTAAAGACATTTGTATAAAATATATAATTATGGATTAATTATAAAAATTAGAAAATTAACTAAGTAAATTCGCAGCTTTAAATATATTCATGACTATAAATACTATATTTAATTTTAAATTAATGCTAAAAATTAATCTTTGTACTTGATGCATAATCTTGTATAATTACTTGTGAAAAGTTTCGATTAACTTTCTCTCGCAGTCAACGATACGTAATTAAAGTTATCCAATTTGAGCGTACGTGGCTCTACTACGACAATCCTCATTTCTAAGGAAGGAGTTAATATCATTTGTATATACGTAGAAAACTTATTTTATCATATATATTCTTCTTAAACAGTATTTAGCTTCTTCTTTTTTTAGAAATAATATTCCATCTAATAAAAACAATTTGCATATCTTTTATAATGAATTAATAAATTCTTTTTATTGCAACAAGCTAAGAAGAAAAAAATTTCAAAATATATATATATCTATTTTTACTTTGATTAATAAGAATAGATTTTTTAAAGAATTAGGCAAAAATTTATTTAAAATTGAATATTATATTAGAAGATAAAAGTTGTATTGTATATTTTAGAATTTTATGTAATAGCTGATGAATTTTATTCTTTTATACAAAAAGATCCAAACAAATCTATTCAATATGTAAACATATATTAAGTAAGTCATAAATTGTAAAACATAATTTTATTTTTTTTCATATTTCTAATACAACAATATCATTATTTTTCTTCAATATTTTCAATATTTAAATTTATTATTTTGAAGAATTTATTTCTTCTTCGACAGATTTATTTCAGGTCTAAGTTAGTATGTCTTTCCGCATAGTTTTGTTTCATCTGTAGGCGTCTAAAATAAACTTTAATCTATTTTTTAATTCTGATCACGTGCATATAAATGCTTCTATAATGGTATTCATAGGTATACGAAAACATTATTGCCTCACTATGATAGCAAAAAACTTGAGCGACGTCGCATCGTTGCGATGTGACAATTATCTTTGACATAAATTTAATTTCATATCTCTGACATGCGTGGATTCCGGTGTCGTCGGGAAAGAAAAGCAAGGAAATAAGGCAAATCCAGCAGAAATAAAACGCCAGCCAATATAATATGCGAATAAATGTTCTTTATACGTATTTACATATTATGGAATATGTGAATACGAGATATTTTGCATGAGTTTTTCTATTTTGTTATAGTAATATTTATTAATATTATAGCAATGTTATTTTTTTATTAGTAATATTATTTCTTAAAGCTACGTGATATAACAGTATAGTATTTTTCTACATACAAAGATAAAATTAAATTTGCGAAAATATCTTTCTTCTGTTGTGTTTTAATTCGTTTTATATCAAATATAAAGAATATTGGAAAATAATTGTTTTTCAAATTATATGTACATGAAATTTAGATTGTAAAAAATATTCTGCAATTTATTGCAAAATGTACGCAATTTATTTTCCTCTTTATTTTTTATATTCCATAATTGCTCGTTTAGAATGTTAATTAAATGTATAATGACACGAATAAGAGTCTTCGTGTTTAGTGAATCGTGTTTAAGATCTAAAGTTTTCATTTAAATTTTAGTGATTGCTAAACGTTCGTGCAAATGAACATTAACGCAGAAGGGCTAGAAGAAACGATAAGTTTAAGCGACATGCCGTAGAGATTTAATTATGCAGGAACTTTCGACTTAGCTATTATCGGGTGCGGCGGGATGGCACTGCTGATGTTAAACCATTCTTGTAATTTCATGGGGATTTACTTGAACCGGGCAATTAGCATGCAATGTTACGTACACACTCGTGCGACGCATAAGAGTGAGAAGTTGTATACTGAGACGTGGCCAAGAGAGAACGGTATAGCATTAATCGTGTAACAGGAAAGGAGAAGCAACGCAAGGCCGTGAGTTTGTTCATTTGTCATCGGATAATCTTTCTGCACACATCGCATAAAGATGTTGCATACGTCCATGCCGCTGCTGTTATTATTAACGGCTTGCTCTTTCGCAATTGCGCGAGCTCGTTATGATTATCATTAGGCAGGAAAAATAAATAATAAATGGATGTTAATACGAAAAGTCTATAGTTTAAGTGCTTCTAAGAGCATCTTTTATTGCACTCGGTGAATATGGGACGGGATGTAATAACATTGTTTACATAAAATACGGGATATATGAATCCCTGTGCTATTTTAGTATTACTTATTTTACTCGACATAATTATTTCTAACTCATTAGCGCAAGCAGATTAAGAAAATAAGTAGAGTATATCTGACGTTATGTTATGCTATTACAATCATTTACTATTATTATAGTTTCTCATAAAGATAAAATTCTTTGGAATTTTCGTTTGTTCTTTCTATACAAATTGTATTATTGTATTACATTAATTCCCTTTAGTAGAAATAAATATGTAAAGTTGTTTTTGCCTTTATAAAAAAAATATATCAAAGAGAGATATTCCATAATGATTGAAAAACTGCTACTTTAAAATAATCACGTTAGATTAATTAAACGGAATATAAATGGACGCTCCCTTACGCAAACAGAAAAAAATTCTATTCATCGCGCGAACGGAAAAATGCGAATGTGCACTCTCACCTAATTTTCTTCTTATTATGATCCACTGTTGTAAAGTGGTAGAAATGAGTAGTCCCGACGTATAAAGAACGAATAGGTAGAATACTTTGCTTTAACATTTTACAACGCGTACGACATCATGCGTCATATTATGGACGAAGAGTGGGGCAAAAGGGTTGCTGGGAGTTAGGAGGGATGGCGTTTCATATTCATTACATCGGTAGCTATTTGTCACAGACTCGTATCGCGTTGAAATACTGGCCGAGATAGCCTAGGTTCCCCATTGTATTGTTAAAATGTCCAGGGAAAAAAGCTCTTCTCGCGAGAGGTAGGGGAAAAAGGAGGTGAAAAAAATAGCGTCGAACGATCATCGCTCATGAGTTTGGTATTACTGCTTGGCTACTGAATGTAATGAACGTCGTGTAATGAATCGCGCGGATAATCAGCTATTAGTAGATGCTCTATTTAGAATATGATTGCGAGTGGCACGGAAAAGTTATGAACGCGCTACATCCCCTACCTACATAACTCCGTCACCGTACAACAATTACTTACTTCGATTCCCGCGCGAGGAAAAAAGTGGGACAGACTTGAAACGCACGTGGTACGCACGGCAGGGTAATCCGTCGCGAATAATTCAACTTTTAATAAGTGCGATTTATGATGGTCGTTACATCGGACGGACGATGACGTAAATACGCCTTAATCGATGCATTAAAAGCAAATGTTATTCATAACAATAACCGATTCAATTCCGCAGTTGGATCGCAATAAATCGCTCGTTCGGTTTACATTCCCTCGTATCGTAGATAATGAACGTGGGCGACATTACGCGTAAGCGTCTAATTAAGCATTCTATTAATATAATATAACGTTATACATATAATGTTGTTGCGTACGCTTGTCCGCTTTTCGTAATCTTAGAAATTCTACCTTCTATGCCTACATCCCGGTTTAAGGTAACTGATGTTGGCACTTCGCTCGCGAGATTAAGAAACCTGATTTGTATTCATACATTCATCGATTATATACATATCTAGACCTCACGTGAGTCGAGATATTCTAAACAGATATTTATATGCACGGAAGAAAGGAAACTATAGGCCCCCTAAGACGTATGTGCACGTGTGTGAAGTACTCTCATTAACTTATACAATTCGCATGCATTTACACTTTTATGTAACGTATGCAATTATTGCGTTGCGCTACTTGACAGAATCACAGAGACAGCGATATTTAAAAACACATTCATGTGACACGTGTTTGAGAAAATAAAAAGAATGAAACTTCACACTACACGACAAAAGTAGTAGTGTAGAGAATGGATAAATAAATATAAAATTAGTACAAAAAAGTGTGCAATAACTAAATAATATTTAAAACCTTATCTACAAATTTCTTAATTAAATAGTTCAATTATCATAAGCTATTCACGAAATACGAGCAAGATAATTATTAGCACAATCCATAATCTCTTCTTTCTTTTGTCTCTGTAAAACGGAAGACAGTTCAGAAAAGCTTTGCGCGTTGTCTTCCCTTATTTCGCGCTTCAGAGAGGCTAATTATGTCGTAAAGAACATGGCACAGTGTGCCTATCAAGCGTACGCTTGATAATGGGATTAAACAAGTTAATCAGATTTCAAAGGAAAGTAGAAGAGATCGCAAAAATTGTGGAGATTCTTACACATTTCCAATTTTTTGGTTCTTTGAGGAACGTAATATTTTTAATAAACGCAATATATTAACACGCATATTTGCACACATTTCAAAGACAAGTGTTTAAAAGATATTTTCCAGATACATTGCCAGAAAGGGATTGTCTTATAAGCTCTAGAAATCTTGTCTATAACACGTTTTATGCGAATTAATAAAATGTGTCGCAGTCAGAAAGAGAGAAAAAGACTTTCATACATTAAAAGAATATTAAAGAAAATATATGGTAAACATTGGAAATTTTAAAAGGCTTGCTAGTAACGGCGGTGTTTTAACAAAATTAGAAGCGGACCGGAAAGGGAATTAAAAAATAATAATTTGACGAATTCTCTGAAATTTGTGAAAGAAAATACCGCGGATATTTTTCTCGATTTTTCTCTATCATATTTGATGTAACATTCTAATGTAATAAGGGAGGAAATCAAATGGGATTTCAAAGATAATATCCAAAATATACTGTAAAAGAAAATGAGAGAAGAGGAAGCATGAGTCAGGGACTTAAGGCAGATAGTAAGATGGGCGAAGTAAGTATTATGATTTGAAAGAACTTTCGCGGAAATTTGAGAAAATAACAGGATCTTGAACTTTTCTCCACATTGGCAAATTGAACATTAACCAGAGTCTCGCTACCGGCGAGGTACAAACGAGAGCGAAATAAAGGCGGAAACATCAAACATATACGATATGTTACGGGGTAGGAAAAAATAAAAAGAGTAAAAAAGTACGTTGGACGGAAAAAATATAATTCGGAAAGCTTCCGGGAAAATTGAAAAAAACGGACACGCGTACCGGAATCACGGCGTTTGCTCTGACCACTGCGTGGGCGAGTTAGTTAATAACCTGGCCAGACAAGCGTCCTGGCGGGACATTGAGGGGAAATACACAAGATATATTTATGTACATACATCTTGTGCATGTATATATATACATATGTATATACACACACACATACATATTTGTATATATGTGTATATACCACGAGATTCAGAAGAAAAGAGAGGGAGAAAAAGATAAAGGCTTGTGGTAAAAGTTTTCTGAGAGATACAGGCTGTTCAAAAATAAAATAAAATGAAAAAAAAGAACAATAATTTGAGAAACCGCGGACACACTATACACCGGTATCTGCTGGGAACCACGCGCAGTGTGTCACGCGTCCTGGTTTGGGGCAATGGCAACGAGGTCGCCGGATGAGAGGAGGCGACCGCGCGATGGAATGGGCGCGCGGCTCGAGGGGTAGAGGTGGGTGTTAAACGCAACATTTTTCAGCAGATAAGTCACGTATGTTTAATTATGTATATTACCGCCTGTGGGGCTGAAAACCAGAGCACGACTGCTGCCGTCGCCGCTGCCGCCGCCGCCGCCGCCGCCGTCGCCGTCGCCCGCCGGCGTCGCGTCGCGCCCCGCCTCATCCCGCCAGAGCTCGTCGTCGAATAAAAGAGAAGATACGCGACCCGTTCGCCGCAATATTTTATTTTAATTATTAATTCCTCGTGTGCGTGGCCCATAGCAATTAGGCGCCCCTACAGGAATGCCGAATTCCGTGGTGGCAGAGACTCACAGCCCCTGACTCCCCCTTCATCGTCCACATCCCGTGTCATGAAACTGCGCCGCATTCCCCATTCGTCGTATTATCCGGACCGCTCGGACCGTGTTGGTATTACGTAACGCGCTAACGTGTAAGGGAAAGAATGGAAATTGGGCGCGATCTTTCGCAAATGGTTAAGATGTACTTTAGCGCCCATCAATTATCGCATTTTCCATCGCACGATACAAATTCGAGCCAAAAAGGTCCAAGAATAATTTTTTAATTTTCCTAATTAAAGAAGGAATATATATTATTCTTTTATTTATAAAATGTTATTATATGGGGTATTTTTTTTATCAGCTTTACCTTCAATCGCTGTAATTGAATCTTAGTTTTTACATTCAGAAATTGGAGTAACTATTATTGCTCACATCTTAGTTGATAAATTTATCAGTATTTACAACATAGCCGATCGTAATTATCTGAACATTCCATTCACCCGCAGTTTCAAAAGACACGCAACATGATATCGTAATCCTAGTGCTATTAGAAATCTTCTTTGTGCTCGTATACAGATCAAATTACTTCCGGATAGCACGAAAAACTACTGTGCTTAACCTCCCTTACCTTTGCCCCTTGCTGTCACTTTGCACCTCGCCTTAATAACCAGCTGCACGAAGCGCAGGAAAGGTCGCGACGAAAAATAATATAATGGCACGAGAAGCGAGCCGCAGGCATCGTTGCCGACATCGCTTTGACGCCAGAGTTGCCTGTTGTCGCTCTGCTCTGCTTTTAATAATTAATATCATTATACACGCTCGAACGGTCAGAAGCAAAGCCCGCCATCGTGTATGTTATCTTGGATAGGTGACTGTTTATGACTGTTTAGCCGGGGTCGCACGCCAGATAGGTAGATAATAGGAGCACGTATATCCTGAATCTACGCTTGCCGTAGCAATAAAACGGCAAAAACTTTTCTCGTCTAAGCTGCTATACACTCCCGTCCCTCTCATTCTCCGTTACCCATGCGCTCTGGCTTCCTATCTCTATCTCTCTTCTTTCATTGCTTTACTCTCATCCTCTCTAACCAACGGTGCGATATTATGACACGTACTGCTACAACCGGTTAGTTAGTATATATCATGTTTTTACATGTATTTGATGCATGTACAAACTAATAGCATATAATACAAACTAATTAGCATATATTTTTTCTGGATTATGTCGTTTCCACTGCAATGGGGGATTACAATTGGATAACGCAAATAATATCTTAACTCTTATCTTATTTTATTTTTTCTATGTATTTATCTCTATATAGTTAGTATCTTTTATTCAAAATACAATTTCTCACGCGAGATTGTATAATATTTGATAAAAAGTAAAAGTATTAAAAATTTACTTATTGTTAAAATTATTATCGAGCCTTTGCTCATTGAATAAATTTCGGTTTCTGTCCAAAATTGCAAATCAATATTATATTCTTAATAGAAAAATTATGAGATATATAGAAATTTATTCAATTCATATGTGAAAACTATTGTATTGTCAAATTATATTCTATGCATGACACTTTAAGAGAATCATTTTATAATTTTATATAATGAAAATTATGTAATTAAATAGTTTATAAAGTAAAAAATAAAATTGAAACAGATAATATGTAGAAGATTAAAATATATGGGCAGGTCGATCAATTTTATTACACCACAGCAATAGAGAATCGAATCAGTATGGAACAAACGATCGTACAGTATTAACTCTGCTGCAGAATTAAAGTCAATCTTGCCAGAGTAAAATCGGAGTTAAGAATAGGGCATGAGCAGGATAGTGTAGTCGGAACAAAAAACGAGAATAATGTAGTTTGGAAGTATAGTGTTATTGGCTGCAGGACCCTTCTCAATCTATTGCCAATTCCTTGAATCATTAATGGTCTTAGGCCGACCTCGTCAATCTCCTACCTTCAGTATCGAGAAACATCGAAAAACTCGATTTTCCGGGATTGCGGACAATTTATCAATCTGTGAAAAATGTCAACACATGAATATACGTCATAAAATACGAGGCGATAAGATGTATAATTTATAATTTTCGCTTATAAGAAACTAAACATTTTAAACAAGTATAAAGTTTTTAATTTGGTGTGAAAATATATAATAATAGCAATAATGAAACATTCGTTGAATATATTTAGTAAATAATAATCATATTATATTATTATACAATATATTATTATATTCTGTCATACAATTTTCAAAATTTATATATAATTTTATTCTTATTCATTAACCATTGTTTTAGTAAATCTATATGAATTGGCACAGCATTAATTATCACGTGATTAGCAGATTATTTATAATCCTTTAATTTAAATTGTTGAGTTACATTTAAATATTTCAACGATAAATTACATTAATGTATAACTTTATCGCCGCTCCATTTCGAATGCCATAGTAAATCTCTCAAGACATTAGAAATTGCACACTGGAATAGTTAAAATACCTTAGGTATAATTAAACGGTCTCAGAGTATTCATCACGAGATCTACAAGTAGGCGCATGCAGATGTTAGACTGCAGAAAGCGCACACATTTAATTTTTGTAGCATTATATTAAAAGATATTTGATATGACTTATTTATTAAGGAAAAACAAATACAAACCTAGTAAAGTAAAACTCGAATATCACGGAGTTTCATAGCTTCGCGAATAATTAACGATTTACACACAATAATATCGGCGGAAACATCCTTAATCAAAATTAGGGCACACTTCACGAAGCTGACCCATTATAATATTTACAGTATTTATACTGCAAAATATTATGTACGAGAATTTGTAAATTTATTGCATATTCTTGCATACCGTGTCGTAAATAAGACAAGATTCGAACGTAAAAGCGAAGTTTTATGGCTACAGCTATAGTCATGGTGCGTTCATTTCTCTAGAACGTCCAACTTCGTTAACAAGGAATGAACATATATTAATCTGCCATTGTCTGTTATATTAAGAAAAATTTAGAGTGCTTTTTAATGAATAAGATATATTGTTACGAATATATATTTATGCTAATTTTCAATTAAATGATTCTTTAGTTTTATTTAATGTTTGAGCATGTTAAAAATTTATTATACAATTATAAATGTTTTTTCTTCATTATCAAGTTTCGTTGAATTTAAGTGTAATAAATAATTACAAAATTTTATCGGAACTTAAATCATACTGTTTCAATATTCTTTTCAATCTCGTCGTTTAAACCAATGAAACCATCTAATGGAGGTCTGTGTGATAGAGAAGAGAAATGAACTTCTTGCAACATTTACAAAGAAACTCAACACGGCGGACTCATATGTAACTTCTGAGAAGAAGATATGACACGGCGAGAAATGGACGAGTTATTTCATTCACGGATTTCCCATAAAATCAGAGTATCGAGAGGTTGGTGTCGCGTATTTAATAATGCAGCAACACACCGGATGTTCGTAGCTAGCTATCGAGCCAGCGATACTGGGAGGGAGGGCGGAAGAGCGAGAGTCGGATGGGAGGAGTTCAACAGAGGAAGGGGTTTGCTGCTGGGGGGTGGCGATGGGATAGACCAGATTAAATATTTCACAACGCATTTCCGCCGTTGCGCCCGGAGGGTGGTTTGGGGTGGGGCCGAACCAGGAGACTGAGGGGCAGCAGAAAAAAAGTGTAGTACAATTTTGTGCGACAGAAAACTCCGTGCACGCTTTTCGTCGGTTAAATATAGATTTTCGAATGTATATAAGCTTTCCGGAGATTTCAGATTTCATAATTGATAAAGAAATTCTTGAATTCTAGGAGAAGAAATGAAATACTTGGGAAAGAAGTTGAAGCAGTGTGATTTCACGGCTTAACGAAATCGTGACTGAACTAGAAGAATCAAAATAAGAATGAAAATACAAAAAAAGTGCACGTCCGGATAGAGAACAAGATTTATGTATATAAATGAAATGTTAAAATATAATATTGTAATAAAATTGATGAAAAATTATTCTACGAAGTAACGCTTTAAACATTAAATAATGTAATTAGAGATAAAGACTAAGAATTGTACAGGTCTACGCTATAATTCTCATGTAAATTTAAGACTTGCTTCGTAGTGGTTCCCTGTTGTTATATGTTGCCAGCTTTCTCAGAACCTTACTGTTGCACAAACTTAGAACCCACTGCCCTCTTGTCTACCGACAAGCGCGCATTAATGTAATGCCCCTTAACCTTACGAACGGTTAGATGGATCGTGTCGGGGGTGCTTTGTTGCGCTATGGCTCGTAATAAACGCGATCCGTTACCCGACAGTTGCTCACGTGCACGAATAGCTTTATAGATCTCGTCGCATAGCCATTACAGACTCATCGTTCCTATTTTATAAACTTACAGCACCGCATTATTCGCATCGATAACATACACTAACGAAAAGAATCAACAAGAATCAATTTCTTATCATCTTTCTTCTGACCATGAGTTAGTTTTTTCATCACGATCAAAAATCTATATAATCCATCACATTTATGAATGCCTTTATATATCTTTTTCTTGTTATTTTTAGATCTATAATTACATTATCGGCGACATTTGCGATATTATTTAAATTCCAAGAAAAACGACATATTTTAGAAGGTAAAATGTAGCTCAAAGTAATCAATAATTCTCTGTTATATAACTTCTATTTTAAATATCCAATCACGTTTTTCTTTTATAATAGTAAAAAGAAAAAGACAATATGATCGAGACAATCGAGACTTTCCGCATACTCATACTATGCAAGAAGATCGATAAATTCAGAGAGGTTGGTCGCATGAAAAATCTAGAAATCCACTTTGTTATTTATGCGTTGGTTTGCTTGCCAGGATGCAGGGATACTTTTGCATGTGGGACAGGATTATCATTTTTCCTCAGTGATCCCGGCAAGGCTATTATTACTTCTGAAGTTCTTCCCGTATGTTTCACTACCTATCGATTTGAATTCGCATTGTGCGAAGAAGAAAAGCCAAAGTACAAGAGAAAAGAACAGGCGGAAGGAAATTTCTAAGAATTTCTTTATCCAATTTATCTTTAATGCCGCTTTTATATTGGCTGTAACTAATAGTTGATTAAGAATCAAATCTCCACGTCGCAAGTTAGATATTAGAAGCAAGTTAGATATTAGCTTTAACACTACCTCAGGGTGTGACGGCTTGGGATTTGAGAGATACTGATATTTCTTAAGCTCAGCTCTAAGCCTCTAAGGCATTATATTCAGTTATTAACGAGACAGATAAACTTATACTCTATATATGTGTTTGCTTCGTTAAATCAGCGCTTATTTGATAAAATACAATGCGAAATTGATTTCGTTTCTGTTTCTCTTTTCCTGCAATGATAATACAAGAACAAATTAATAGTGTTGAATTGAGTTTCGCGATTGTGCTTGAAGTACATATACATATATTGTTTGCTTGAAGTACATATATATTGTTGCGCATGTGTACTCCTGATAGCCTAAAGGTATATACATAGGTATCTATTGTGCTTGACGAGAATTGACACTTTTGACCAATAATATGATAAATATCTACAATAAATAAAAATTTCTCTTTATGTCGTTAATTATCATACAGTTATTAAAGAATTTTCTCATTTTTATCTTTATTGTTAAGTATTAATCTTTCATTTTATTCTAAAATTTTGTTCGATAGATAAAAGATATTTGATAAGCGCTCCTCTTCTATCTGTTTATCCAATAATAATTTTTATTCCGTTTTTCTGAAGTTGACCTTATATGGCGACATAAAGCAATTATAATAGCGTTTCAAATTTAGTCCATGTAATGTGTCCAGACTATGGATTTTAATCAGATATGAAGTACACTAAATTAAGCCAGTGTAAGCCGAGGTATGCTAGATTATGTCAGACTATGACAAAGTTTCTATGCCACAGTAACCCTGAATACAGCACTGTAAGCTAAAGTAACTCAGAGAAGTGTAGCTAAAATGAAGCAGTAATTTACTTTAGCTTTATTTGGTTTTCATAAAATTAAAGAGTATTAATTGATCAATTAAATCATCATACAATGTAAAATTAGTTTTTACTGAAAAAGCTTTTCCTAATAAAATAATTAATCAATATATAAAAATTTACAATTTATATATAAAATATATATAATATAATTATTTGTTATTATGACATATGTGTGTCATTGATTTTTAGAGAGAAGTTTTAAAAAAAATATATGTTTCATAAAAGCAATCAATTTTGTAATAATTATAATATTTTATGTAGAATCAAAAGAAAAAAAGGATTATACCTTGGTACATTTATATGGGATCAATATTCGAGTCTTTCAATAGCAGTGCAATTCAATAGCAGTTGTGCGCGAACTCTCCTATATGGAGGTGTTAATTTGACGATTACGATCATCTTCACGCGCCCAATTATGCTCTCCATATGTTTGTCTTCTGCTCATTTTATTTCGACCTGCGTTCGCGAAACGAAACGTGGCCGTGTAATGTGCGAACTTCCACTTCCAACGTCGTTACTCGATGAGAAAGAACAGCACGGAGCACTCGATTTTCGAGTTATTTGTTTAACGCGGGAGCTAGCGAGAGACTATAAGGGGAAGCAAAAAAGCAGAAAAGGGATACGCTGCAGAAGAGGTAGCTAGAGAAACACCGAGCGCGAGAAAAAATTCCGAGCAAACTGAAATAAAGAGCGGCCAGACGAAATAGAGAACAACGGAACAACAAAAGTGAAAATTTAATGTAATAAAACAAGTGAATGTTTTATATCTATGTAACTGGCTTTTTCTCCAATGCGGTTCCATTTGCTCCGCCCTAATGGTTTTAAATAAATTATTTTTAGATATTACAAAATTCAATATATAATTTTTTTTTTCTGATACAGTTTGAATGGCAACGGCTATTTTTAAGTAAATATTTGTGGAGAAGTTATAAATAATTTTTGTTGAAATTAAAAAAATCATGGTACTAAGGTTGAAGTTGCATAAAAAAAAATAGCCGAGTATAAAAGCACGTTAATACAATTTATTCTATTTCCAAGTTTTTCTATTTTAAACCGTACCGCAGTTGGGAAGGAAAAACGTTATATAAAATAACACTTCCAGCAATCGAAGATGAATGCGATAGACACTATCCGCATCCGAATTCTTTTCAGTTTTGCTGGGAAATGAATGCAAAACAGACCGACCACCGCGATAAACCAGTGCGTCGGATGGATCGAGCGTAGCATTCTCTGAAAATTTCACGTGCACCGGCGAGGTGAGGTGCGCACGGACGAAAGCTCGCACGCACGCGCATATTTTCCCAAATGCGTATCTCTTATTCAAATTGCATGGAAAATTCGGTACGTCCGGCCCGGCACAATTTATGGACGGGCCGCACTTTGCGGCGTGTCACGGCCGCTGGTCTGCAGCATTCGTAGCTGTAATTGGGATTTATGGGTACGCGTAAGCCTTTATGGTGGCTATGGCATCGCGTTTGGTGTATACATGTATTTGTTACCGCACGCGTAAATAAAGTGAGCATAAGAGGGAGAGAGGTCGACGTTGATTTGCACGCAGTCATGACGAGCGTGGGAGAAAGAGAGAATGAGTCTATTCACCGCGGGGCACTTGATGTTGCTCCAGCGTGAGCTTTCCCACGATCACCATCCATATCCAAAGCTCCGAGCGCATACCGTGTCGCTGAAGGTAATCGATTTATCGGGTATGATTTTTGGACATTTTTTTCGCCCACATCATTCGATAGAATGGCGAAATTGAATCAGCCTGTGGAAAGGCGCAGATAAGTTTCTTTTCACCATAACTATTGATTACTGAATAAATGTCAGAAACAAAGTCTTAGAATAAATATATTTTTACAATCTGTAGATACGTGTGGAAATAATAGTAGATTTTTAATGGAATTATAGTGCATACCCGACTGCGTATGTACCGTGAATAAAGATGAAAAATTATACGTTGAATGTTAAATTTTCGCTCATGTAATTGATATTTGTTGTGACGTGTTGCAGAATAAAAAATAATTTATACATGCGAATTTTACATCAAAACAAAATGTATGGCTTATTATAGTCACATATGAAATTTTTTAAATTGTCGACCTTATACAATTTATCTTGATGTTTGGGCTCTTCATAACAAGGGAAATGTGACAACAAATGTGATTTGATTTTATTACAAGTGAAAGATTTATTAGTAAAAAATTTTACTCCAACAAAGATGATCTTTTCGTCAGCTGGGTACGTTACAATGGTACACCTGAATCCGAGAGTGATAAAGTTTATGCTTATAGTAGATTCGAGTTCTACATATCGTTCCGTACGTTCACGAAGCACCGCTATTCGTGCCGCTTACTGTTGGAATACAGCTATGTTTGATTTAGCGTGGAATGTTGCCCGCGGCTAGAGCCGCCACCCAAGCCTTCCCAAATTACGTTTACATAAATGACTAACAATTACCAACAAGCCGAGGATACAACAAACACACGGGGCGCGGCCTTACCGGCCTCGCCTGGCTTGGCCTGGCCTGGCCTGGCCTGGCCTGGCCTGGTTGTGGCCTAAGTAAAAACTCGTTAATTAATTAACCTCGCCCTTTCTCTCTGCCGGCTTTGTGAGCAAACACAGGAGCGGGTGTGGGAGGTTTACGCCGTAGTTGTAAAGGAAGGTATAGGGACCCGCTAAACTACTGGGGATGTCCAACCTCGAGAGGCCCCCGGCATGTTGTGGTAACCTGAGCCGACTAGCAGTCCCCCTCTCCCCCTTATCCCTCCTTTATATACATCTGGAAGTCGTAGCTGCAATTCTGCCACGGCGAGCCCTGCAGCGAATCCTTGCAGACTATTCCCTGCGTCGCCCTCGATCCCCACCTGCTAAGCTCGCTGGTATGGCCGGTGTATATATATATATATATATATATATAAATGCATATACATATATATATATATATATATGCATTATGTTCTCTCTAAGCAAAACATACCCAGAAGCGCATAGCCTTAGCTCCGACTTGGTGGTTACCGCTGCTTGATCTCGCATGGTCGATCTCTCTGCTCTTTCGCCATCTATCTATCCTATTCGCGCAAACTCTCCTTGTCGCCATCTTTGTCCATGGTTATGAGAATTATGCTGCGGGCGCTTAAAAGCTTCGTAAACATCGAGCACGTGCAGTAGAAAGCCATATGCGGGTGAGGTACTGTTGGAGAACAAGAAAGGGATCAATGGTGGACCCAAGGTAGAGAACTGACTTCTGTAAAGACCGGTCTTATACTCGTCCTCAGCTGTAGATGCCACAGAATATTCCACAAAGGATACTTTACGTTAATGGTACTGTATTCCCTCTGTACCTGACGTTCTTCGATTTCTTGTTTTTTTTCCCCCTTCTTTTTATTCGATGGAAATGATAGCAGTTGGTTTTACTCCACTCAGCGAACCGCTCGAGGCTTCGAGCGAAGAAAAAGAAACGTCATTAGCTTACTAATTATGAGTCGATATTGGATATTATTAATTTCCATCTTTACCTTTGAATTCGCCGCTTTAATGAATTTCTTCGCGT
Source organism: Tetramorium alpestre (assembly GCA_021460005.1). Lineage (NCBI taxonomy): Eukaryota > Metazoa > Arthropoda > Insecta > Hymenoptera > Formicidae > Tetramorium > Tetramorium alpestre. Next base: position 1,649,161 of record JAJVSH010000009.1, on the reverse strand, counting down.
CATACGAAGATAAGTAAAGTAATCTCATACATGAGATTTCTCGATAAGTCGAAATCAGCACGAAAAAGTTTTACATTCCAGCAATATTGGCAACATGTGCTGCGATATCTATTTATAATAACACAAGATCATGATTAGAGCACAATTAATGCCTTCACTCACGTAGTCGCGACCATTTAATCTATCAATATATAAAGGCAAGAAATTGACATTGGAGTAAAGTGAAAGAAAGTGAAACGGCCTCTGTTTTGCCGCGATAGCTCTGAAGGGTAACAAAGCGGATGACTGGAAGCGAGAGTGCGTTGTGGATAGGAAAAAAGGGAGAGAGAAAGAATCATCGGGTTGTCGCAAAAACTGTGACGAGTACGAAGGCACAGTATTCTCTGTAGCAGTTCGCATTTGCGTTGACCCTGGAGGCTTTTGGGAAACGAAGCGCGTAATTACACGCCCAAGGGCGAGCGTCGTTCCAAGCAGACCCCTAACTAACTCTCCGCTTACGTCTGCTCTACGATTCTCCGTGCTCGGTCCAATCCTTTCCTGCCTTCTCTTTCCCTCTACCTTTCTGGCCTTTTGTTTCGTACGGTCACATATCTCCATGTCATTGTAAATAATCCATCAGACACATCCGATGAATTGACAGATAACGTTTAAAGGGAAAGATAACATTTAACATAGGTAAGGGAAAAAAACGACTTTTATTGAAGATCAATTCACAGAATCCAATAAATGTAATACTTTCTCGAAAATTACTGACGACGTATGTTTGTTAAAAAAAAATATGTTTGTAAATTAATCTGTAAAATAATATATGTAGGATTAATAAAAAATATATATTTACGTAATGGTAAAGATATTTATTATTTATTACGGTTCTGTAAATAATATATGTATAATAATATTCACATATAAGCTTATTTTATGATAAACCTTTTAACAAAAAATAAATATATTAAAATAATAAAAAAAATAAACAATGCTTTATTTATATACATTTTCATGAAATGTATATAAATACCATTATCTCTCTGCTGTTTATTAAACATATATTTAATAATTATTAATATTTACTGGCAAACAGTTCGAAAGTTCTTTGAATTTATATAATATACTTTATTAAGTGGAAAAAGCGAAACATTGATAACATAATATATAATAATATATGATAAATGGAATTATTTTTTTCTTAAAAAAATTTTGCTATGTAAAAATACCACAAGCGACATAAATTGTTCAGAAAGGACTTGGTTATTTTATATCGTTCCACACATTTTTGACGTCGATTTTCTTCTCCATTGCAGAAAACCCTTCCATGTTTCCTAGGGAAAAGAGATAGACCAAATACCACTCGACATTTCTGATACTCTCGGCGATTTCAACTTGCTTTACATTCCAGAACTTATTCTTTCGTCTGGTATCTTTACATACTATATATCTTATAAGTATCTCGCACATAACGCTATATGTGAGACGAAAATTTAGTAAAATAAGAAAATATATCTTCATGCGCATTCAATTCGAGAAAATGTTCTCATTTGTTCAGAATCACAATATATTAAAATCTTGTCAAATTATTTATTTTTTCTTTTAACTAGTTGGACAATTTACTTCAACTACCTACTTGTCAAGCTTATTTATTACTTTTAGTTATTATTGGAAATAATTGAATTAATCGCTTGACAGAAACATCTTAATCCCAATCTTAATCTTGCATAATGGTAACTTATCTACGGTATCCCCCTAGATACTACAGCGCACGATACATCGGGTATAATACTCGATAAGATGCTTATATAGAGATCAGAACAGGTCTCCAGTGTTGCATCACGAGTAATATGTTAGACGTTACTTGCTTACTTTTATTATCTTCCGTTTATGCCTCAGGAAAATGAAATTTTCTCTGAGATGCCGGCGATTCGTCTTGTGGGATTAAAAAGCTCCTTAATTTCCCTAGCGGGGCCTCGGTATCTCACCTCTTCTTCAATAACACGTTCCACCATTTCGCCATGCATCCACTTTCGGCCAGCTACACAACATGGCTAGCTTTTAGTTTATCTCTTCCGACGTTGTATATCGCAAAAAATTTAGACTTAGGACTGTGGACAGTTGTGCGAGTTTAAAATGAAAGAAAAAAGAAAGATAGAGAAGCAGCAGACTAATGCAAGCAGAAATTAAACAGAATTCTAGATGAAGCCTCACCGGAGTGGTGCGCGCTCTGACATGCTAATCACCGAAACACTCAGTTCTTTAGAGGCGTTTTCCTCTTTCCGCCAACGATGCTTTTGAAATATGCAAATACTCCGTCACTGTCCATTTCATTTCGTCGAGAACTTTGGTTGTGTATCAATATATTTTTAGAAAACTTCAGAATAAAGTTTACACAATGTAATACACGATGTTTCGTTAATATTCCGTTAGCTCATAAATGCAGAAAAATGGAAAAAATATGTTTCTAATTTTTTTATTTAATATTTTTTACATAACTATTACTCGTTGAATATTTTATCTATTTTTTTTAATAATTCGCATTTTTGACGCGTTTCTCGCTATAATGTTTTCTTTTTTCAATTTTTTTTTCTATATGTTTTAGTTTTAGCAACAAAATTGACTGTAAAAGGCATTGTTACCTTGTGAATAGGTTCTATGTTATATTGAAAATAAAAAAATGAGCAACCAAAAAACTAAAATTTAATGTACCTATATATTTAAAACAGCAATTAACCAGGCAAAAGTCGGAACAAACCAAGGTTACCGACGGCATTCACTGCACTCTCGGGTTCCCCTGTTAATTAATAAAGTATCCACGTAAACTAACAGTTTTACTGCAGAGCTGGCGAACTTAATACAAAAGAAGCAGCCTTTGTTTCTGCGCGACGAAGTAACGAAGTCTCGGACAAAGTCAGACCTAGACACTGGGCAGATTACTCGTTACATACTTAAAATCTCAACAACTAAGCGAAGGAAAGATCAACTTTTTTCCATTATTTTTTTATGAAATATCGATTTTTTGAACCACTCTCCTTCCGATATTTTCTGTGCTAATACGCAAAATTCTGACTAAAGTCGTTGTACAATTCTAATGTAGTGACTCAATTAAAAAATGGTAAAAAAAAAACATTTTTATTCAAATAAAATTAAAATTGTGTCACACTATTGTTAATTATAAATTAAATATTAATAGTTTATTATTACAAAAATACAATAATTCCTAATCAATATATATATTTGTTGTAATTTTGCTTTAAAGGCCGTTTGCTTTAAGAATTCAACCAACGTTTACAACAATGTTGAAAAACGGTCCATAAAATTACAGTATTACTACATTCTCTCTGTACTGAATCGGACTTTACAAAGAATTATAGAGGCAGTTAAGATGCATTTGTTACACATTTACAAAGTAACGCCTCTCGCGTAACTGGCAGGATGTATTCGGGAAAAGTAGCCAACTACTTTCCGCACCAGTTATTTCTCGTTCCATTATGGCTAGAACTAGAGACGCCTTAGGAATGGGCGAGCACGTATGCCCGCTAAGCGCGGTACTCAAGCAATGAAGGAAAGGAAGCCACTGAAAAAATAACTTTTTAATTCGGCCTAATGTCCAGACGGTTGGGAGAGGCTGGATTTATGGTGCTGGCCTCCCACCCTTGGGGTCGAGCTAGTGTTTACGAGAGTTCACCACAAGAATGTTGTCTACTACCCTTTGCTACCCTCCTAAATATTGCCCGCGTGTGTTACGTGCCGGTGCTATCGCTGCTGTTACTACTAGCTCTGCAGCCGTTGCTGTTGCCGCTACCGTCACTGCTGCTGCTGCCGCTGCTGCTGTTGCTGCTGCCAGCTTGTTTTTCGAGGCGCTTTCATTACGCGTACCGTAGTTGCATTCGCGATTAAACCGCTGAGTTATGCGCATGTGCATTTTTAGCATACCGCGTTGTCGTCACTCGGTCATCGCAGCTTCTCTTTTTATTTTTTTGCATACTATTTGTTTCGTCTCGATCTCACGACATAGTCAGCTGCCTTGAAAATCTCGCGTGATACGACGCGACGTGCGCAATAAAATTGGTATGTTCAATCCGCACGCTCAGAATTCGTTCCGTTAGAAATTATATTCTCCGGTGATTAAATTTACTCTCGAATGAAACAATTGTGAAAATCACGATGACAATTAAATTTCGTGACAGCAGTTTTATGACAGAAAAATTAAGTATTACGTCACTATGAAATAAAAATGATACATTAAAATATAATATAATAAATCTGCACACATACATAAAATACACTATCAAAAACAGCAATTAAAATTATTGCACATTATTGAATAACAATCATAGGACACAATATGTTTTCTGTTATAAATTCTCTTTATAATTCGCATATCCATTTAAAACATGAAACAGATTTAATCTTTTAGACAAATTTTACTCGAATTTTGAGAGCCCATACCGTCATTAATGCTTTATGCCATTGCAGTGTCATAAGCGCAAGCTACGATTACAACGTATTTGTTGGAAATTTACGCCGAACATTTTCCAATTTAATGAGTATTAATCATTTGATTTTTAAAAATGCCTTAGGCATACCATGACACCAAGCAAGACCAAATATTATAGTCCATTATTTCTCTTAAAAACCACAGTTAAATTATTAAATTACCGTAATATCATTCTATTAATACCATGATTTCGAGTCACGCGTTTGGCAACAGACTCGTACGAATGCGAGCGGTCAAAAGGGACCTAATTAGTAATTTAACGAGATAACAATAATGTTCCCGATAACACCGACAAAACAGCTGCGCCGCAATACGAACAATTTTATTGTTTCAAGCTGATCTTTCCTACGCTTGTTTATCGAAACAGTAGGTACAACAGCACCAATCCCTGTGTATGCAATTGTATATCGTCACAGCATTATTCATCCCTCGGGCGTATTTGACCGGCTGTATCCTAATGAACATTCTCCCATTCACCCTCCTCGAGCGACCCACGTTTAGTCCCATTCGCTTCTTTTTCCCTGCCATTTGTCGCACGCACGGGAACCGAGTGCTCTCTGAATTATTAATAAACCAGTTTTGGGTAAATTGTTCGGGAATGCCGACGGAGACCGATTGCCCCGAAGATCTACCTAGGAGTCGATATACCCGCGCAACGGGACCATCTCGAAGGACCTGGGGTAAAAGATACTGCGTGATATAATAAGAACATAGAATGCCAATATATGTCCCTCTGTAAACACAATAAGTATTGGCACTGGGAGATGGGATAGTGCGAAAATGATGACACATAGGACGCTATAAGTGCGTCGTTGAAGAAATAGGATAGAGACGGAGATCGACACCATACTGGTTAAAAGAAAAGTATAGGAGTGCCATGGGGAGAAGACGCGCGAAAAATATCGATAAAGGAAAGATAGTCGACTCGTCAGTGTCGCGTGTACACTGTATACTTACACCGTACAGCCATAGGATCCTACACGGTCTGTCGCCATCGCATGTAAGCGAGAGGTATTTAAAGAAAAATATATAGAAATGTAATGTAGTATCATATGTAACTGAAATGCACTTGTGATATTGAATGAATACCGAACTAAAATGGTACGATTATAATTAGAGGGAGCTAATTAGTTTGATAACAAAAATAGAAAAATTGCGAATACAATATCAAACAATCAATTGCAATGATGAAAAAAGTTTTAATTTTTTACACTTTCAAAACTATATATCATATACAATTCTCATTTTAATGTAATGTTTACAACCATCGTTTAAAATTAATAGAGATATAATGCAGAT
>JAJVSH010000009.1:1535047-1643266 GCA_021460005.1 Tetramorium alpestre | reverse complement strand
ATATATATATATATATATAAACTAATTGTGATATTGCAAATAGCACAATGAAGTGGCATAACACGTTATTTTATTTAATAAAAAAATAATTTTATTAAAACTGTTTCACCGGCAAAGAAATCTGATTTTATTTATTTGATTTATTTGATTTAAAAAAATGTTTCTTTCCTTGACTGCAATTTCAATTGACGCAATCCCTTGTGGTATTAAAAAAGAAGGAGTGGAAGAGAAGGAAACGCATAGATGCATAGATCTATAAAGAAAGTACACCCCAAGTCGGCAATGTTGCACGTACATCCCCACAGCTGCTATGCGTTTTCCTCACGAGCATGTTGGGGCTATTGCTAAAATATTGCGGAACCAAATATAGAAAGAAACGAAAAAACCACAAGCAGGGGACGTTTCGAATGCGGGAAGAAAAATACGCGAGAACCACACGAAGGCGGGCGAACGTGCGTTGCCAGTGGCACAACGCGGTAACGACGGGGGTGAACGGGGGTGCATGTGAGGCGGATAGGGGCAACGCTTGCGAGAAGAGGGGAGCCGGGTGAGTTGAGTATACAAGTTTCGAACGACGCGTTCTTATTTTCTAAACAAACACACCGGTAGGACCCACCCTTCGGCGTCGGGTTTATTTCGAGAACTCGTATAAGTGCACATACGAATAACCGACGCAGATCGGTACGCTGCCGTATGTTTGCGTGTTTGTTTGTTGATACAATACGTACAGACACGGTGCGCAGGAAACTTTTCCGCTATTGGAATTCGAAAGCGGGTGTATCGAATCCAATAATGAATTGTCAACAGATAATGCGAAAGGCGACTTTTCCATTTCGCTTTCCCGTGAGTTGTTTCTCCCGTTCGAATAATCTTTTTAAAACGCCCGACCGGGATTGCGTTTGATGGACTTTAGTCCGCTGGTTACGTTCCGCGGAAACAGCTCTGCGGCGAGAATAAAAATACTTCTCTCCACTTGCGCAACATTCGCATGCTGCGCGCAACGTCCTCTGCTTTCTAGCAGTTTATTTTTTGACGGCTCGGTGTATTAATTCGGATGCGTCGGACATTTTTCCGCGGCAGCGCACATTACGAATATCATGGCTAACAGTTTTGTATCGTCGGCAGAATGGCGCAAAAGAGGCGGCGCTTGCCAAATGTGTGGTTGGAAGAGTGGAAGGTCATAATTTATGTGCAAAAAGTTTTGGTGCATGCGCACGTGCTAATTACTTAGGGCTTTTGTTTATTTTACTTGCGTTAACAATTAGAAGCCTCATACAAAATGTAATGGTAATCACTACGATAAACAACCTTTGCAATAAGTAATTTAATTAATGACGATCAATATAACAAATAAATTTCATTATAAATATATTAAATGGCTACAACAAAATATATTAAATTGAGTAATTACAGTCTATTATTCTAATGTTTCTTATATGTATATATATATATATATATATATACATATATATATGTGTGTATATATGTAATAATGATTAATCGATATATAATGATGAATAATCGAAGTTATTCAATGCCTTAAATAATTTGGATAATAATTTAATATGTGTGTATGTATTTAACAAATTGGAATAAAATATTAAATATAATCAAAAATAAATAAATACTAGATACATACTTTTAAAGGTACAGTGATAAAGGTATTATTTCCTTAAAGGAACAATAAATGCTTTTGCATAAAAATGCATCTGGACAACAATGTGCTTAAGCGTTTTTTTTTTTATTACGTAATTCTGATGTTCGGCTATCAAACTTTGCAGCCAAGATCTATGTACTGCTCTACATCTATGTACTTCTTCAAGGCATTCAAGGTACATCAATAGCAATCGATTGAATTTCTCATCTTTCAAGTGGTTTAGAATTTCGACGGAAGAAACTTATACCAGGTACTGGAAGCCACTTCTAGCTACTTTTGAGGTGAAAAGTCACGTTCGAAACGATATTTTAGAGTGCCATCTAATAATGGAAAAGACGTCATATTAAAAGCCGAGTAAATGCATATTCGATCATGCGATACCGCAGCAATGTATTTTCCCATGTAGCGCGTCATAAATATCTTTGCGAAATTTATAATACTGACGTTAAGTATCTAGCATTGTACCATAATATAAATAGTATACAAATCGCATATTTTAGTGCAATTACTATATTATTTGATGTAAATAAATATATTATCTCTCGATGCAAGATAAATATTAATTAATTATCTTTTTATTTATTGGATAAGTTTTAAACCATTAAAAGTATAATTTTTATATCAGTAACATTTTTTTTAAATAATAAATTAAATGATTATAAATTTTTCGGTTATTTCGTATAAATTTGATCTAAATAGTAAAGACATACACAGAAAACTGTTATTTTTAATTCATACAGCTATCAACGTGCCAATATATCATAATAATAAATTAAGCGAGCATTATATTTTATTTAACCCATTAACCGAACATTCATATTAACTGTTTCCATATAATTGTGAACTGACGGCACACGGTCGGAAATGAAGAGAGAAAATGGATCATTAATAACCTACTTTCTAATATGAATAACAATGCGAACGCGAGACAATGAACTCGGTGTAAACGGCTGTAGGACAGCCCTTTCTCAGTGAGATCGATGCGTGGTAGGTAGAGTGCCGAGATCCTGTTCTGCAACAGTCGATCCGCGAATTAGAAAACGTCGATGTAAGAATTATTTCTCGATCGTACCTGAGCCTGAGATCGCGTAAACGCAAGTTCGAAATAGTACATTCATCTCACGACATACAATATATTACAAGTCAATCGCGATCGTTCGTTCGGGGAACAAACAAGTCGGGGGAAGAAACGACCGAATCGGCAATCTTATTTCACCCTGTGCGCGTTCGCAGTCAGGGATCACGGCAACGCGGCCCATACATAAAAAGTTGCCAACTGCAACAGCCTGTGACATACAATGGCGTGCAAACAGAGAGGAACGTACGCAGAGATCAGGAATAAACTCCACTGCAGCGGCAGCGGGCGCATTGCGCAAAACCCCCTGACTAGCCCACTCTCACCTTCTGACGGCTGCCGGCAGGAGAAGGGGGTGTGCGCTTACCTTTTCTACCTACCTACCTACCTACCTACCTACCCTCATTCCCCTTGCACCCTTTCTTCCTTTTACCGGCGCGTTTTTCCCATACACGATCCGCTTCCTCCCCACCGCTCACCGTCGACTGCCGTTTGATCATTCGGATATAACCCGCGACCGCTCTCTATCTCTTACTGTCGCACCTCATCCAATCCCCTCACCTCTCGCTTCTATTTCATCCCCTTTTTCTCCGCTAGCCGACTTGTCCTTTTTTCGCGCTCTTCATACCTAATTGGGCATTTTGTGCTGCACCGTCCGAGATATTATCGCGGTAATAGCCGCACGAAGCGACGGGACTCGCACAATGGTGCATTTCGGCGGGTACTACTTTGCCTCGTCAGCTCGCACTCGGTGTTTTTTCGTTACCGTTCTCTTTGCGCCGTAGAGAGATCAGATCGCTCGTCCATTCGCTCCTCGACGCGTGCGCGTCGCCGGTAATCTTGAGTATTCTGTCCACGAAGTCGTTCATTTTCCCCCGGAACATTCTTTTGTATTCGCGTGCGAGAAATATTAATGGTTTTTTTAAACATGCCATTCCAGGAATTAATTAAATGGGTTTAATTAATTTTATAGTGTGAATGAATTCAATATCAAAAATCTTTCTATCGTCGAACGTGAGACATTAATAAAACAGACACAATCTCATTTTCTGGAATAATTATAATGATAACATTCGTCGGCCATATTTTAAAGATGAGTAATAATTAACTGAACTTAGAATAATTTACACGTTTCATTTGTACTTCAAAACCTACAACTACAAACCTGAAACTAAAAGGTTTAAATATTCCATAAATTGTCGTGTTGTTTCAGGTCAACAATATTTTCACGCAGTTTACAGAGCTTTCACGCATTCATTTCATTAATATAAATTGTGAAAGTTCCCTCGAGAAAGCCTCACTTAGAGCAGTTATATAGAAGGAAGTTTACCATTAAGAAACTAAGAAATTTGCTCTGAGAATATACACCTCACATATTCTTTACGTTTATGAATATGCTTTCTGTCGAAATCTCTTTTACGTGTAATATTATATTAAAAATTGTTAAAAAAATTATTCTTATGAAATAATTTAATTGAAATTCATGTTATGAATTAAAAATACTTTTACATATTTTTTAATAACTCTACATTAGATAAATAAGACAGTATTTAAAATTTGAAAATTTAAAGCGAATGATAAGTGTAAATAGATTAAATCGGCATTATCTTAAGAGAAAAATATAATACAATATTTTTATTATTATTTCTTGCAATGTATAACTCTTTTGATATCTAAAACACTATTCCTTTTAGTTCTGTACTAGACGTATATATTTCTAATCGCAGCAAAATATCTCGCGTAAAGATGACTACTATAATACAATACGCGCCAAAGATCGCCATTTTCAGGTAATTTCTCCACTATCTTTGGCATGCAATATATGATCGTCTATGCAGAGGCTCTCGATGTGTAAGCATTCGTTAGCATAAAGGAACCGCGGCCAGTACCTGACCCGTATCGCGACATTATCGGCCCTCTGGCACAGTCGTTAGCATGGTAACGGTAATTGAACTGCTACCGGGAGAAGCCAGTGGCTCTCACTTCCTCGCAGCCGTTGCTGATTTCCTTGGAGTAGTAATCCTCTGTTCGATTACGTCTTGCACCCTGTATAAAATCGTCGTTACCGCGAAAAGACATTCTGAGTGATATGCGACTGCGTTAAGCTTAATCGAAGAACTAATCCGGAGCCGCACAATCATCGCTAGGTACAGTGATTACGTTTAAATGCCGAGGATAATCCGCGTTCCAATTGACGCGTTCGTTTGCATAGGATATATGATATGTTTCGGTAATATCGCATGACCGCTATAATTAAAATGGCGATCGCGCCATTAAACGTAGCGATAACTCACGTTATATCTATCACATTATTTGATGAAATCAATTTTGAGCGATATTAATGAGATAATAGGATTGAAATATTAATCTTTTATCATTTGCGTTATGAGACGTAAGGTGTTATATCATACAGTTATATGCCTTTCCTCAAATACAAATATCATTATAACGTTATTTATATTTAACAATTTAGCTTAATTACAAATATTTTTTGAATGATATTTAAAAATACCATAATACAGAGATATGAAGCTTTGTTAGACTGACGTTTTAAGACAGGTATGTTACGATCCTGCATTAAGCTTATCCGTCTAAACGGCTAAGTCAAAGGTCGCCTTTCATTGAATTACGTTAAATAGTTCTACGTGGCGAACAGCTGATACCACGTAAAATAAATAATGAAAATGTAAACATAACATAAAACGTCATTTCGCACAGACTGCACGAATTCATTGCACGGCGTTTGCCAGGTAAATATTGACTACGCAGGCACAGAACTGGAATGTTCACTGCGCGGCCGTAGCCAGCTTACGCTCATATTTCAGTTTCAAATGATTCATTTACAAATTTCCCCGTAATTTATACTTTCAATCCTATATTACGCCGCTTGCTATTTTATATAAAGCATAATATTTCAACATTACTCATTTCACTCACAGAATTTAAAATAAATAGGAACTGCTTTATGACGCAATATAAATTTTCTATGCCGAATTATATATTCATAAAAATATAGTAAAATCTATTGAAGCGATGTCTAAAATAGCATTAATTAAATTTCACAATGCTGGTCGACTAATTGTAGAGAGAAAATTGCGAAAAGTGACATCTATTGTAGCCACACGTTGCTATTTTTATGATAAATGTTATGTCGTTTGTCAAAAAAAATTTGAAATCATAAAATTATATTTCTCGTATATTGAACCCTTTTAACCGAATCGAACATTACACTCGTACAATTTATTTGAATTATGAGGCGGCGAAAGAACGATATATTATTTTCGTATATTATTTTGATTAGTTCCTACAATATTAATTGTGAGGTGCTTATATTTTAAGCAAGCGCTTTTTAAACTCATTTATCTGATATTAGAAATTGCAGTTGAATTACAATCGCACTCTTCTCTGATTTTCCTCTTTTGCGAATTTTAAACTTTAACATAATCGACCAAAGGTAGCGAAATAATCTTTTTTAATTTCCACCTAATCGATAGTGTTATTACTGTAAGTAGTTCGGACAACTATCACGCACCGTTCGACCGTAGGATGTCTATCAGGTAGAGAGAGCGGACATTATGCGTGCTTAATGGGAGAGAGCTTGCGAATAGCTCGAGGAAACTTCGCGAAATATCACTCCGCTGGTCCCTAAACCAACCGACGCAATGGCCGGTATTCCTGTTGGAAGCGGAATAATATCAGCTGTAGGGGTAGCGTAGCAATTTCATTACCGTAACCACTGGGTACCCAGGCATTCGTGTGCAACCGACAATGCCCTGCGCGTTTATGAAAGGGACAGCCTATACGCGAGATTACACGACTGCTCAAGTATAGCTAGCCGCGCGGTTGCTAATTCACCCAAAAGCTGGGACTCAGTTGTGGAACGTACGGGCGAGCGAACCGTATCGAAGCAAGTGTAGAATTCCTAGTTGAAACCCCGTGTCAGGGATACGTTTACGTTCTTCGTACATGGACCATGAAGCTACTTCCTCGCGAAGAAACGCTATCGAGCGAACCAACAAGATGCTTTTGACCACTGCCACCTTTTTGTTCCCATTCTATGTGCCGTGTTTATCGCACGAAAGGTACAAGAGAGCTATTAAATTTCGAGATACATTGCCATGCAGTGTAACGATAGTTTACATAGAATAACAACTTTTTCGACATTTTTGCATAATAAATATTTAAAGCTGTAACATCAAAGCTTATTTTTCAAGCATCCTTTAAAATCAATGAAATTTTTTTGAAAAACATTAAAAACATTTGCCAAAATTTAATTTGCAATAAATTTTATTTATAAAAATAAAATACGAAATACGAGAGAAAGAAGAGAAAGAATCATTCGATGATTCTTATCGTGAAGACTTCGAATATACAACAAATGAAAGAGAGAGGTGTAAATATTAATGCCTTATAAATGATAAGAATGCCAGATATCGCATGGACCATTTACCATAAAAAGGAGATAAATGTTGAAGCTGAAGGGGTTTAGCGAATAGAGAAGCTGTAATGAAAGAAAAGTGTACAGCTTTAATTAGGTTCGCCCGGACCGAGAACAAGCCCTGGGTTGACAAATTACCTTCATCCACCGGCGTCTTTCTGCGTCTCTGTTCCGTTAACTCAAGGCAGCGTTGTTTCCTGAGGAAGCATGGAAGGAGGGAATAGCGTCGTCCCCATCATCTGCTAATAAGACCCAAGCTCTCTTATTTAGCCGGACCTTTTCTAGGAAGGAAAGGCAGTAAATTGTCGGTTCCTCTGTTTCGTTTCCTCGCGCCCATGAGCAAAACCAGAAGCCAGACAAAAGTACGATTTCCACAGACAGGTACGCTGACATACGTTGACGTTACAAGTTAACGATAAAAATCGTAGTATCTTAGATTTCACTTCTTACAATTAGAACGAATCATATTTACATTCGATGCACGATTATGTAAAATATTCAAAGTTACAGCTACAACTTGTAACATTTATTATTTGTGTCATTTAACTATTGAAAATTATAACAATATGACATTCTCCAAAATAATCATGATTAGTGTCAAATAAACGTATTGATGTTAGATTTGATTCAAATGTATAGTAATTTTTTTCTAAACAAAGAAAACAAAAATTTTTTTAAACGCAATTTAAAAAAAAATAAAATAAAATTTTATCTCGTCGCTATTCATTTTCATCAGCTGCAATCAATGTGACGTTTTCATTAATCAAACTGTTACTTTACAACGAAAGTAATTCTAACTACGACCTCAGCAAAGTTGGTTACATAACCAGAGAACGAGAGAGGCGACGTTTAACTCTCACACTAACAACGTCTCGTGGATACCCCGGATAAACCTAAATTTACTACCTACGGATGATAGGCGAGGGTTGTTACGAGAAACATATGCGGCGCGATGCCGTCACGTCAAACGTTACCGAACAAGTATATGCCAGAGTTCACAGGTGCACACGTGACCGGGTATACATATGTATAAAATGCACATATACGCATATAGAGACACATACAGCGAAGCGGCGAGCTATGAAGCAACTTCCGTAGAAACTTCGTACTCGGATAATTGTTATTATCGCGTTACCGGGTTAATTAGAAGCATCAAATGTAAAGGCAGACGAAGTAAATCTTACGTACATCAGTACACGATCCCTACTGATCGTCTTACACATATATCACAGTCATGTCAGTCCACACATAAATACGACTGTATTTTTTGAAGCTGCCATTGCAAAACCGTGCCGCACGAACCAGAAAACTTCGAATCGCACGAGATTGCAACTTCATCAAGACAAACGTTCCGCATGAAGCTACTTTTAGTGGATGGAGAGCGGTAAGGGCGACACACTTGGAAAAGACGCAGGTCAGCCAGGAAGAGGGAGTTGCGACGAAAAGCTCACAAAAGAGAGCAAAAAAACTTCGACGCTTCAAATGTTGAACACCGCTGAGTCTAAAGGACCTCCGGCGTTTAATAACATTTATAATGAAAGGAACCCGTCGACGTTTTAAGAGAAAATGAATTCCCAGTTACGTACGTACTTATGGAACGCGATTCTTTTTCTTCTTCGTCGCTTACAACGATCTCTGTCTTTCTTTCTTTCTTTCGTTATAATGATNCTAAAACAGCGAAGCAGCCTTGACGTTATTTATTTTGTATGATCGACTATCAAATGGAACCTCGATATGTTATTATTTTAAAAATAATAAAAATTATAGATTATTATCTGATGAATTTTAAGTACGAACTTACCGTTTAGCTTGGGGATATAGCAATGCAGCATTTGTAGGAAAAATACGAGATTCTCATAATAATTATGCGACAGAACTGTTACGTTAAATTAAATGCATAAACATCTTGATTTCAAATACCTGCTTTCCGAAATAATCATCAAAGAAGTTTCGTGTATCTTTCGATATATTGAAAAAACTGTTTTTATATTAAAAGCATCGAAAAATTTGTAGAAACTACCCACAAAGAATAAATCAGTTAGATTGTAAACTTGTTAAATACAAAAAGTATGTTTATTGAAGTATTGAAGGTAAAAATTCTAGCATTTGCCATTATTCAAAAAAAGCTTAATTTAACAAAAATTTAACTATTTGTTCACTTAAATTCTAGTAATTCTAATAATTTATATTCCAGAGAAGAGAAAAATTGACAAACGGGTCGAAAAAGTGCTGAATAGAATCAACTTCCAACTTAGTCTCCTTTCCATGTGCTATTTTCTTTCTTCCCTGACTTCCGACCTAGAAGACCCCAGGCGTCTGTAGAAAATATTTCATGTTCAGTTAATTAGCGTAAGACAAACAGGCCAGAGTTTCTGCTCAGACGTAGTAAAAAGTGATCTTTCTTTTTCCGTTGCTGCTTTATTCTTCTTCACTGTCACAGTAAGGTAAATAATAGCGGCAAGACATGTTTTAATTTTTCATGGATCAGCTCTTAGCATAGAAGGAAGCATAGATAAGTATCTCTTTCATCAAAATCGATGGTTTTATAAGCGGAGATTTTTTTCAGTGCGCAAACAATAACATTTCAACAATACGCAATAGAAAGTTATATAAAACAGTATGGTGAAAATACTGTAATTAAAATTGGTATGAATAATTTACTAAACTTATATAAATTTGCGAAAAGATAGCATACATTTGCATAAAGTTGGTTATTAAGCAACATTTATCTTTCGTTTAGCACAATCACACAAGTGTCAAGATGCTCCAGTACGTTGATTAATCTGCTGGTTAAAGTCGTTTGTAACATATACGTGGACGATCGTTAGAAAATGGATCGTCATCTATCTTCTCCGTTACATAGTGTTGATGCGACCGAGCGAAAGCTAAGCGGAAGACCAGATACAAACGAATCAAGAACGTTTTGAGCGACGCAAGCTCCGTTTAGCGATGCGATCTTATAGCTGCAACTAGGTCGAAATGTCTAATGCTTCATCTCGACGTTGCGCACGGCTGGAAATTACCGCGCCGCTCGAAGATGTGATCGCAGCCAAGAGGTATCCGCGTGCTCCATTATCATGCAGATACGTGCGCGCAACAATTCGAGATGGTATACCTGCAAGGACCATTCTCGCGGCAGGCATTCCGCGAGAGAAACCGTAAATCGAGCGATAGGAGGGCTCGCACAGAGAGGAAGAACGCGTTGCTTGCGAGTTCCCATGAATAAGTTGATAGAGTTCTATCGGACGTGGTACGCGGTTACGAATTAGTAAATCAGCGTATGCGCGATTCGGCCGATACTATGGTTGGTAAAGCAAATGTAAAGCTGAATCGCCGACCACATGGCCACAGCAGACCACAGTAGCATAATAACCGAGAGTAATGCGTGAATTATTGACTGCTTCCTATCTTGCTACCATTTACTCTCCCCCGCTCTTTCTCTCTCTCTCTCTCTCTTGCTCTCTCCCTCTCTCTTTCTCTCTATAGATGCACGGGCACATCTTCGAGGCCGACTACACGTATGCGTACGCGCGTTCGGAGTCCACCTTTGTCTACTGTGTATTAAATATCGTTTTGTACACGTAGATTAGCCGTTGTCTACCCCACGAGCAGGGTTGTACGTCACGTGAGAGTGTATATACCCATGTGTGTTTGTGTGTGTTCACATTAGTGTACACGTCCATGTACATGCGAGAACAGACATCCACGAGAGAAGGGGCGAGCGACAGAGACACGGAAACTCTCGCACGCACGAGAACTAAGTTGTCCCAACTACTTGCTAGATGGATCGCTATATCATCTTGGTCGTGATGGCGCATCTATGCGTGCACGTCTTTACTTATACGTGCACGGAAATCCAATAATACGTTGAAATTTTCTTACAAAGGACACAAGGCTTCTAGTCACGAAGGACTGTTACACTGCTTTCTCATAATTGCAAAATTCATTATTGTTAAATCTACATAATTGTTAGATTTAGATATAGTAAGTGGACACAAATTAGTTGGCCGATACCTTCATATATGAGATACATTGCGCAAAAAATAAAAGAATTAACACTATTAACGTAATGAACAAGATTTCTTTTCTTTACACTGATATAACATTAAGATTAATTGCTCAAAATGAATTTTTAATTGTCACTTGTTAACCGTTCTCAAACACCTCTTGTTTGCGGAGCAAATTGCATGCGTTAACTTTTTCCCTCAGTACATATTGATAGCCGCTTTATGTAAATATGTACCTATATATATTTACGCACCGCGTGATATCAGGTGAAATATGAGAAGAAAAAGAACACAATTGTAGTATATATCAGTACTTTAGAAAATATGCAAAATTATTGTAAGTGTATTATACCTCACGCAAAGTTACAATTACATAATATCTCGTTCTCTTTACCATGTGGACACGAACTTACTTTCAAGAGAAAACGGCGAGTGTGCGAAGCACGAAAAATTCAACACGCACGAACTTATTACTTCTTAGACGGACTTTAGACTTCTTCCTTTTAATTGGTATAATATGTAATGCAGCAAAGGTGTATATTACATTTTAGTAACTATAAAAAGACATTATCAGATTTCAGTAATAATAGAAGTTATACTTTCACCAGATATATCTTATAAAATATACTTTTTACTATTTATAACTTTTGACTTACAATTAGTTTTCAAATTTAACTTTGTATCATTGTGAAATCTGGTAAAAGAAATAAGTCATATAATATTTAACGTCCATGATTTACTTTTTTCTCGACTTTTCAGTAATTCCTATGTAAATTAAAGAAATGGGCGTCTCTCTCGCGACTCCAATTTACGACAAATTACTCATTTTATAATACACATAAGAAAACGATTTGGATTATCGTTCATAAATTTTCGTATACGTTCCAATATGAATAACCATGTGGACAAGCTGTCCCGTTAATCTTCAGGCTGACAGATGTGTGTACGCGCAATAGACGTATGAACTTCCTGCGTCTACTACAAGGCAAGTTGTAACCGATGTCGTCTATCAGCCCGATGGAGGAGTCATCGATCAAACGTAAGCGAGCGTGGTAACGACGGCGAAACTCTGGGAGACAATATCCCGACTCGAAGAGGCTGACTTGTTAAGCTACTATAACCATAGAACATATCGCGCAATACAACCATTAGATATCTGGAAATGTCACCATCTATAATCGATATTATGGATGCTTGTACAGTGATAAATGATATACTCGCAAATATTATTTTTGGCAATAAGTAGAAACTACAAAACTTGCCAATGAATTGATCAAGGTTTCGTTTTTGAATTTATAAATAACGTATTAATCGAATAAATTTATCTTTTTTAATTTTATTTTTAAAAAAGCGTATTTTTTTACTCTAAACCGAAGTTTCGATAAATTGATACGATTTAATTTTAGCAATAATTTTATTTTAAGATTTTTCACAATATTTCGTAATATTGTGTAGGATGCATAATAATACTTTTGATAATTCGGGATTGTACGAATATATGTATAATAATTGACTGAAAAAAATTTACGCGAATTTATGAAAATGTAGGTAAATGAGTACCGTGAATAGGTTGAAGTTTTTATTTTATTTTTACATTTATTTCCATCTCTCTATAAAAAAGTATTATGATGAGATTGCTCTAGGTTTTTGGCCTTTGACATAAAAATATCCACATATATTATTGCACTTTTATTTCAATTTGCATACATCTACGTATTTACCATAGAAAACGTACGTTTTTTACATGAATGACAGTTAGATGCCGCAAATAAAGCGCGTTATTTTTACGTCAAGCGCAACATACGAAATGATCTTCTCAGAATCCATGAATTTTAAATTAGTCTTTAACATAAATATTCAAAAATTGTTGATGATTATTACTTTTATGTTTATTAAATACTAATTAACATGAAATTTATCGTAATTTTTGATATAGTATTCTATACAGTATTTACAAACTAAAAATCATATAATAGCTTCATGCTTTGATAAACATAATAGCAATACATCAAGTATAAAACATTATTTTTAACTTGGAATGAAAATAAACAATTTTTTCCGATGCTAAAAAACAATATAAATTAAAATAAATCAATTTTTATAACGTTCAATCAAGCTCTTAATATTTCGTAATTTCTACATTGCAAATACCTTGAATAAATTTCGTTATCATTTCACCACCGCACTATTATACAGTTAGTCACTTGTTATGTATATTAGGTTTAGATAAGAGCGCTTACCAAAGTAGTTAATCTCAATCATTGCACGTGCAAGATACCAAGATATCCCGCAATAATGCATTCGACAGTATATCATTGGTAGTTAGACAATTAGGCAATTATATTAGTAGTTATCTTAAAAGGGGGAAGAAACGATATTTGTCCATTCTTGCAAAACATTCTCTTCGTTAATCGCGGTAGTCAGTGGAGCGGCATTTTGATGTACTGTTTCCGGCGGTAGATGGTAGACAAGACGGCGGCGGTTAGACGGATAGAAAGACATAGCACACAGAGGTTACCACGTGCCCTTTGGAGAAGGCCCGGTACGGGGCCCTAGGATAGAGATAAGAGAGAGTGAAAGCGAGCGAGCGAGAGAGAGAGAGAGAGAGAGAGAGAGACGAGAGAGTTCAAGCTCTTAATTAGCTGCAATTACTGCAACATAGCGATGTCGAGCGAATCGCCCGAGGCTCATCCTCCGTCCTTCTATCTTCTATCTGCGTGTAAAGCCCGGCCCTCTCGCTCCTAGCTCCCTCCATTACGGAACTTTACGTTTCCCCATCGGTTCTCGCTTCATTTTGAAGCCCCATCTACAATCTTTCTTCCGTGAAAGAGCCAATTTATGATGGAATTTAAACTAATGTGCGGAAAATAAAAATCGCTCAGGCCACATTATTGTGCTTCTGCTATGTTATCTGCAATCAACTCGGCTTAACCCTGCCATAACTTCGCGTATATTGCAAAATGAAAGGGATATGAAGTTATAATCTTAAGAATATATGAAAAAAAAAACGAATAATCGCGATGTATCCACCGGCTTTGCGCTGTTTTATCGGGTTCTTCGTTATTTCAAGATAATGAAAAAACTTGTCTAGTGTAACATAACATGCTTTAGATTGATATTTTTCGTGGGTGTAGTAATAAGAAAGATAATAATATAACCTTTAATAAGATATCTTATGCAATCTCGCTATTTTGTTTAAAAACAACTACTTGTAAGAAGTATAAGTAGCAAGATAAATACAAAAATATCGATCCTTTTCTTTATGCAGGCATATACCTATTGCGCTTTTGTGTTACGTCAATTTATTTTAAAATATACTCAAAGTAAGCGAGTGAAAACAAAAAGTAACTTGTAACTTCAAAATAGATAATGAGATATCTTTTATAATTTATATGTCAAAAGCCATTTTGTTATAAAGGAAAAATATGCATTTTGCAATGTAACAAAGTTATCTCGCGTGAAAAGGATTAATAAAAAATGGCGTCATTGTTGTAATAAAGTAAGTGGTAGCAAAATCTGTATCGCAGTAAATATCAATTCGGGTAGATTCCTTTTTGGCAATGTTTCATGCCAATAGTTCATAGATTCTCTCTACTTAGTATCGCATCACCATGCGTTCCGCATGTCACTTTGTCCCATATGCCTTACAGTCCACGAGTACTGCGGTTGCAGCCACAAACGGAATTATTTATAGGCTTGAACATGAGCCAAGCTGTCTGCAAGATTTCACTCCTCATGGCATTTTCCTATATCGATGTTGAAAGCGCAAGATTAGGTTATCTTCTTTAGATTTTAATTCGATTCTGCATTAATTAAAAGTAGTTTGCATGGAAAACTGAAGTTTCCATGACAAACTTGTAAAGAATAATTTATTTCTTCTGATATCATAGAACATGGAATTATGCACTAAAACAATTATCAGTTAATTATCGTTTACAAATTTCTAAATATATTATAGCAGGATTATAGAGAATAAAATACACTGTTTTTTGTTGTCAATTTGTGGAAATGAAGAAACAATAGAAATAATTTACATTAGACATCTAAAGAACTTAAATAATCGTACCTAGAAGACTTTCAAATTCAGCAAATTAAGTAAGTGGCTTACAGAAGTAATTTGATATTAAAATTGCGGAGACTAAACATTGACTTTTCATTTAATCACATGATAATATGCTTTATGATTTCACTTGTTTCTATTTATTATGAAATTACATGAATAAAGCGCATCGCGTTTGCGCCAAATTACAGAACGGTTAACTCTGTAATTAGCGACAATACCAGAGATTAAATACAGGATGATATCAATGTGCACGATGTTTTAAAGCTTCGTTATATGAAGCATTTCGAAACTTTTCAATAATACCACAAATGTCATTTTAGACCATGCATGAAAACATGAAATTACCTCTTGCGTATATCAATTGATTCAAACGGCTACGTCGCAAATATGAATGTAAACGCCAATAAACTGTAATTTCGAAGCTTAATGAATATCGTCTAATTATCAACTAGCAAAAATAACAGCCTCCTCAATTAATTGCAAAAATATTTTTTTACGTAAATGTTAGACTGCGCGTAATTTGTATGCGTGCATGTATATGTATACACAAATATTTATTCGCACATAAATTGATAATTATTAATTATCGGGATATTTCAGTTTTATAGTACATTTATACGATAAGACATCTGGAACGCAATCATCACAAATTTGTACCTATTATATTTCTGTGATTCTTTACGAGATCCTAATATCTCGATCGCGTCGTCAGGCAAACAAAGTTATCCTATGTTCATGAGGATGACAGGCACTCATAAACTTCCGTTCCTTCTTACAATTTCAATCAAGAAGCGCTCAATAAGATAAACGCAACTCCTGTCCTTGCCCTGCATCAATGTTACCGAAAACGGCAAGGGAATCCTTTCGGTATTTGGACGAAGCTTAGCATCGCAATCACCCTAGTTCGATCCGCTACCAGTGAGTGGCGCCACTTAATGGATCAGTAGATACGAGTCGCATTAGGTCAGACACATCGCACTATGCCACTTCGAACACAATAGAGATATTGAGCATTGACAGACATAGTTTTGCAAGTAGAGAAAGGAATTTGTTCTGAAATTGTTGAAATATTGAAGATCAAAATAGACTCTATGACTTTAATATAACTAATTTTTTATTAGTTTTTATTTCTCTACTTTCAAGAATTTAATTAAAAAATGCAAAAAACATTTCTATAAATTAGCTTTATAAAAACTTGAATAGAATATAATAGTATAGGTTGTGAAATACAATTTTATATACATATGTAATATAATTTTATAAACATTGTATATTTTATATACATATACATAATACATGTACATATATATATCAGTTTTATTATTTATGCTATAAATGCATTTAAGCACTTAAAATAACAATAATATCATAAATACATATTTTACAACTTACTAGATATTTAATGATCAGAGAAAATAATTTCTTTGTAATGTTATATAATATTTTATAAATATGTACAAGATAACAATTATTGCACATATACGAAATACATTATAAATGTAATTTGTTTTATTTGCGAAATATAAACACAGGTAAATTTTTGTAATGTCATTAATAATATGAAATATTTTGTTTAATTTAGTAATTTTGAAAAACAAAAATACTCAGTTAATTTATTTTTCATGTTTCATATCTGATATTTTTGAGATGTGTTTATGTCATGTCCATAAATTCTGAAATAAGATATTTTAGATAAGCATAAAGCATTGCAGCTTATAATATTATTAATATTTTCTCAAAGATGAGTACATTGCATCTGTAACAGTTTTTTTTATAAAAAAAATAGTTTTATTTTAAAATTATATATTAGTGCTTCAAATCTTGCCAAGTATGTAATGCAAAGAATGTATGATGATTGACAATGCATACAATGTAATATGACAGTTAAATATGACAGATATTCAGAAACGTCCGTATCATTTTTGTAGTTCTTGTGAATCTTGCAATATGTGTCAGATTGCAAAAGTGACATAACTAAAACAGATATCCTGAACTCGTGCATTATTATTATTACCAAAAAACAAACAAAAATATTTGTAGCAAAATAAAATCTAAAATTATCAGAGAAAGAAGAAGAGATTAATTTTAAATGTCATCAATCAATAATTTTACATATTAAAGTTTCCCTCTCTGAATGTAAAAACATTATAAATAAAGACAATTATGTAAAATTATTTTCTTTACTTAGAAAAATTATCACAAAATTAAATATATTAATGAAAATGTGTGTTGAGAAAAGAAGAAAATCAATAAAGCTAAACAAATCTAAGTTAATATATTATATTAGAAAATAATTTAAAATAATATCTTGAAATTTTGAATGTCGATTATTTTTCAGCAATTCCGTTAATATCGCGTTAACATTAAAGAAGGAAATTTTAAATCTGCTCGGTTGACTCAAAAAAGGAAATTACTGTCGATGTTAAAGTTAAAAGGATTGATGGACATTTGCTTAAAAGAAATTTATCAAAAAAAAAAAAAATTACTCCAGTAATACCCAGAGATTGATTGACGTTTAATCTAGACGAAAGCATCGTGCATTGCCAGTGAAAAATTAAATTGGCGAAAAATATCGGCAATAATTCGCGACGCATCATCGCATATAGCGCTACATTGGCTCCCGCATCGAACAACCCTCTCAGCGTGGCGGCGTACGAGCGACTGCTGGCTCGCGTCTTAGCTCGTGCGATTCCGCGGACGCTCGGGAACGCCGGCGCCTCTGGGCGTCGCGACGGCGGGCGTCCAGGGCTGGCAGGCTGGCAGGCAGGCAAAGNCAGGCGTCCCTTCGCGCTCACCCCGCCAGACGAGTTCCGACTCTACGCTCGGCCGGACGTGACGTAACGCGCGTAGCGTGGAGAGCGTAGAGAACGACGTCGCCGTCGTTTTCAACCACCTACCGTTGCCGCCGCCGCCGCCACTGTTGTTGAAACCCCTCGTGCACGTTTGTCGGCGCCGCGTCAGATATCGGACAAATCTATTCGTTTCTCTGTGTCCTACATAAGTTCGTCGTTGTCGTCGGTGACGCTCATTCGCGAAGCTCAGGGCACGCGTATTTGGCAACGAGCGACGCGCGCCGCTCCGCTTCGCACGCACAGACGCCACCGCACGCAGTACCGCGTGCGCCAGCACGCTTCAATCCTCCCCGTGAGTGACACCGTAGTGCCACGAGCAACTGTGAGAGAGCAGAAGGAGAGAAATTGTCAAAACGAGAGGAAGCTTTGCACCACCGTAGAGGAGCGTGAAGTGAAGAAATGAGGAAGATCGTCGAAACTTGATCGCTGAGATGATCGTTTCAAGTACCGTGCGCTTCGACGTTCACTTCGAGGAAACCGCCGAACACTGAAGTTTCAAAATCGTAAAGTTGCTGCGGTTTTTTTTTTTTAACAGACCTCGCAAACGGAAAGTGTTTCGCAGAAGCGGCACGCTCGTGATCGTTCTGCCGTTCGGCGAGTCGAGGAGGAAAGGAAGTTTGAGCGAAATTGGAGCAAACGAGACGGCGGCGAGTGTTGACCGCTATTTAAAATTCAAGATCCATGATAGTGCGACAGCGTGGAGTAATGACGCGAGAGGGAAGAGCCGCGACGATTTATATAACGACGCGATAGATCGGTGAGACGCGTGACATGCGATGAGCAACCCTGTCTTTCGTCGTGAACAAACGGCTACATATCGAACGTCGCGCAGTGCGGATTCGCAGATAACGGCCGATCGAGTGATGCCACTGTTCGCAGGACACTAACAGTGCTCGATCTCTCAATCTACAATCGTGTATGATCGTGTATCTTCGATCGATATCATCGACAAAATTTCACGGCGTACTCGCGATCCGTTTACTCCGCATGAATCTCGCGCGTCGCTAATCGTCGCTCCCTCGATCCAATCGCATCACGGATCACGGGCTACCGATAAGGATCACGATCGCGCAGCGCGTCCAAGTGTCATCGTCGCCTGCTCTTTCTCTCTCACACGAGGATTCGTTTCGGTCACGTGACGAAACAGCGCCTTTCAACTTTCACCACGGCGAGACAAATTTCACGTCGTAAAGATGCTGACCATGTCGACCCTGATGATGCCTACAACAATGACCACCATGACGAATCCGGGCCCGATTCCTGCACACAGCATGCCGCAGAAGATAGAACCACCTAAATTGACAGCAGCAGCTACGCTCACCCATACTCCAACATCCGCCAACAAATCAGGTGCCTCTTTATAAATTTATTTTGCACCGTTTTTTTTCAGCGTATCTTTTTCAGCATATATTTTTTTTACTGTAAAAAATTTAGATTCGGTCTCGTTATTTGTGTAAGAACGATACGCGTCGTTTGACTCGAGATAACGTATGAACGTCACGTTCATGCTACTATCATTAAATCGCCGTAAAATTATAATCATTTTTATTACATATTAAACATTTATTAAAACTTAAATTTTTAAGGAAATATTTTATGATATGTAATTTAGATTTAGATATTCTGAAAAATAAAGAAGAGTAAAAGAAAGATAAAAGATTACATAAAAGAGATAGAATTGGAATTTTCTAATCGTTAATTACTATGATATAAACGTTAAGAAAAATACGGTTGTCAAAATGTCAAGAAAACATTTTTTTAATATATGATACGTATTTTTCCAAAATATATACATATTTACAACAGAAAATTTCTGTTGTAACGAAATACAATCTTGCGAATGATTGAAGCACAGATATTTTTAAACAAATATATTGTTTTATTTATTTCGGTGGATTTTCTGTCGTCTAAAGTTTGCAAATTGAACGATTCTTCGATACATATTAACGTGTTACATCTTCCTGCAAAGCTACGATCATTCCGTGCTCCAATTTCGGTCGTCCATAAAAGAAGTGCTAACTTCTCTCGCGGAGTGAAAGGGGGATAGAAGCAAGACCGACTCGGTCGCCTGTCTCCCGCATTGAAATTCAAATGCGCGTTGCAATCTATCTGTTAACGATCTGAACTATTTTACAACATCTTCATGATTGATTTCAGCACTTAAAAAAAGCGAATCTTCTCACCGAGATCGCGCGCGCTACGGGAGCCTGGCGCCTGTTAATTCGCCTCGGGATAGCAGACGTTGCGACAACATCTGCCGGCAATAATCGCGTCGCGATCAATTCGAGTCATCCTGCGCTTCGGCGCCGATTAAAAATACATAATTGCTATTAAACCGGACGCGAGGAAATCCATGGATGGCCTTGGCGTCGCTCCAGAGCCCCCGTAAACGCTACTCAAATGGCGCTCAAGCCAGAATTTTTCTCCGTTCCGGTAAAAAGCCAGGGGCAGGGGTGAGACCGGCCGCACGAGCGGATTGGCCCCATCCGCGCGCACCGTGTGCACCGGATAACATCTCTCGCTTAGCCCTTCGACGCGGAAAGTCACGATAATATATCGGCGACGCTTTGCGGTACATGCCCCTCGCACGCGGCTATGTTTGCATACGTGTACGTAATCCTAAGAATGGAATACGTACAGCTGCCAATAGGGCAATCCCTAGCCGCGCACACTTAGCACGTACTAGCAGTAGTTACCGTTACATCACGAACGTACGTGTCATGGGAGCGTAACAAGGACGCAGGTTCGCGGCACGCCGTGCCACATTGCCACGTATACTTGGCCTACGTAGTATGCGTGATGTCGGCTACGTGAGCAAGGGTGGACACATGCAATTTATCGAAAATCACCCGACATCACGACATTTCCCCGTGCGACGATTCGTACCTCGCCCCGTTCTTCGAGGATCAATCGTTACTAATTGTCGACCAGCGAAACAGTCTAAAGCGGATTTCACAAGGACATGCTTCTCTAATCTTTTCTCGTCCTAATCCCCGTTACAAATTTCTCTCCCATTGTTACTCTTTTATGAAACACAAATTCCAGATGTACTTAGACAATGATATATGACCAGTTGTTACCTGAGTCTTTAATTTTTGGAAAAACTGCCATTCTTCGACATTTTAACTGACATTTTTGGAAAAACTCTTATTTATGATGAATAGCAAAAAAAAAGTTAAATTAACAAAAGAAAGTGAAAGGAATGCTACAAAGGAGTAACTTATTAACTAACAATAAAATAGAGTTCAGTTTTAATAGTATTTTCGACCTTTAAAACGGGTTATTCACAACAAGATTATTCACAAGAAATTGAACAGAAATTTCTGGCGAAAGATGTCGCAAAGAAATTATTTTCTTAAAATATTAAAATATTTAAAATACTTAAAATACTCAATCAACTATATGTTTTCAATAAAAAAACGATATTAAAAATCTAATATTAACATAAATTGCATATAAACTTGTTTCAATTAGCAATATATAAAACTTTGTTTTAATTGAATTAACATAATAATTACGGTAATTTATAAAATCAAGGATTGTGATAAGAAATTGTACTTTTTCAATTGCGACAACATTTTTTTATCTGCAACAATATATTACTACAATGAATGTAAAATAAAGTATGCAGATATGAGGATGTGTTATTCTAATATATGGCTTGCAATGAAACTTTTGACATAATTTTAGAACGATTAATCTAAACAATCTGAAAACTACGTTATAAATGATGGGTTTTGCGTCAGGTGGTACTACATTGTACCTCGGCGTGCCGCGAGTCACATGGTGCAACGTAATGTTAATGGTCGTCGTGTCAATGGTCTCTCATCGCAAACTGCCATTAGTAAAGTAGCTAATGCTCTCTGATTATGTAAATGCAAACTATGGAACGCTTTTAATAATGTCTTCATTTTCATGATAAGCAAATAAAAATTTGACAAAAATATATCACTTGATAACTGAAGATAAATGACAGCATTTATACAATATGATAGTTTAAAAAATTTATAGTTAAGAAATTGGCAAAAAAATATTTATATAAATCAATATCGTTAACATGCACGACAACATCGGTTTCCTCCTCGCTCGGTATCGAAAGGTTTTTCTGAGACAATGATTTTTCTGAACCCTCTAGAAACTGGTGGATGCACACTTCCACGTATAGATCCTAGCACCTAAAGGGTAAGTGCTCGTAAAGTTGTTTGTCTGCTCGATATACTGTAATAGCAAGGAGGCGGCCATTAGTACGTGAAATTCGTTTAAACGCAATTCGCGAACGCCGTAGTCCACAAATTGAATTGCGCAAAGGTTCAGTCCTTCTTACTGTCAATTTGCATCACAAAATATTATTTCGGAAGTGAACAATTGCCGTAAGGGCCAGCGATTGCAGAAAAAAATATCTTTAAAATAACAAAAATTGTTGAATTTTGTAATTAGCTTATTTTGTTATTATAGTATAGTATTACAATGTCAACTTTAATCTATCCTACTTTTAGTTAAATAAATGCCGATAAAAGTTACAGAAGGTTAAAATAATGAACAATTAGTGTCCTAAACTACTTCATTGACGCTCAGCAAAGAGCAATCTAATTTCTTGTTTGAAAAAATAACAAGGGCAATTTTCGAAACATTAGCCGCATTATCTCATATTCATTCGTCAGTGAAAGCCACGTTTTCAAATTTGTCTTATCGATTCAGTAAGTTTAGCCATTTCCGACGTCGTGACATTCGATAAATTGATCCATGTCAAACATGGCTCGATCATCAAACGTCCCAAACTAATTTAGTGAGACATGAGAACACACGTAGGTCCGTATCTCCGAGGAACACTCGAGAATCTATCGCATACGCGCGTGAATGCACGATCGGGAAAGAAGTGGCAAACGAGTAGGCAACAAGAGGCGGAACAATTCTTCTAGATAAAACGGAAGTCGACGATGGCTGCGACCGACGGCAACGAAAGCGCGAGCGATGGATGGCTTTAGCTTCGGTTTCCTGACGAGGTTACCGAAGTTTCGTTCGCAGATTCAATTTTAGTTGGCGCGCCAGCCCGCGCCACCACCATCCGCGGCACTCAATGCCACGTAGATACCTTATAGGGGTGGTTACCAACCCTCCTTTCTATATTCACCCTCGTGTATCCGCGCCATCCGCTCGCACGGCCTCTTGCCAACTATCCGCTATGGGGCCACTTTATCCGGTTGCGCTTAAGTTTCCGCGTTTTCCACGCCTGTCTTTGATTGCGGCTTGTTTCGATTTCGCGCGGAGCATCCTTGATTCTAGGAGTGACATACTGTCTAAGAGCCTTTAGGATTATCGTAAATTAATCATAAGAAATATAATTTTTTATTAAATTGTATTGTTGATTTAATTGCACGAAAAAAAATTATATTAATTTCAACAAGAATGATTGTTTATCGCGTAACTTTTGAAAAAGTTAAGAAAAATTGTTTCTATTACCTATGCATTGTAGATCAGATAAAATATGCATTAATCATGTTGTATTACAATTATCTGGACAATTACTATATTTACTTTATATATACATTTTGATGAATATTGTAGAAATAAATTAAATTGCATACTAATCTTATATATTATATAACTTGTGTATACATATTATTGATAAACGTAATTTATATGTATAACAAAATCTCCATGTTAAGCTAAAATAATGCTTTCGTTAAATACGTCAAAATGAGAGATTGAGTTCTTCTCTTCGTTACGAGCGTTATTAATAATTTTCTGAGTATTACTTTATGATATTAACTCACGTTATTCCATTACCGGAATAATTGACCACAAATACGCAGATGTTTTAATATCAAGCAGTTGTTTATAGTATTTAATCGGGGATTGGAACCAGTAGAGATCAAAGCGTACATGAATTATTCGAAATATTTTTTCTCTAACCACTTTATTTTACCACCAAGTATTATACATTTAAATAATCGCACGAGTGCTTTATAATACTGTTGAATTATCTACATATAGAGAAATATATTTTATTTTTAAATACCATAATGTGTGTGCTATCCTATGCTATGCTTCTTAATTTCTGAAAATATATCCAAAGTATTTATACTACAATCGATCGGGAAAACAATGTCTGAAAAGCATTATTTTTCGCGGATCACTATATATTTTCTCGTATGAGATTAGAAAAGTTTGGTAACTTAAAACGTTTTCATCCTTTTACATTTTTTTTTACTTGAAAAATATATTTATATTTTTCCTATATATGTACATTAATGAATTTTATTATAACTACGTATAATAAGTAGTTGTTTAAATGGCGTTTCTTTTCCTATAAAAAATTATTTTATCAATTTTATAATAGTAAGTAAGACTTGATAAATTACTTAGCAAACTTATTCATTGCTCTACGTAAATAAAAATTTAAAAATAAATTGACATGATCACGTTTAGTTATATACATTGGAATTTATGTATTGACATCATGTCAATTTTTCATATCACAAAGGTATATTACACATTTTCATATATATTTTTATGCAGAAGGCTTTCTTCTCGTTGCATGCATGTTACTCATTTCTAGGAACGGAAATCGAAGACGTACTATAAATTTACATAAACTTCTGACAAGTTATATTATTGCACTGTCTTATTTCTCGTAAATACTGGTTTTGTAGCAAATATTTTAGACAAATATTATCTACAGTACTCCTTGTTGCTATTGCGATAGATCAGTTACATATGATCTGCTTAATACATTGATCAGTTACATTGAGGAATTTTGCATATTATGTCACTTTTTATATATTATTCAAAAATGTTACAATTATATATAACAAACAATATTCATAATTAAAGAAATATCAATACAATCTCGTAACTAAAGAAAAAAACCAGAACGATTATAAGTAGTACTTTTTCACATACCGAAATAATCAGATGCATATGAAAGAAGAATGTTCAAGTACTTATCTCAAGTATTAATCTCTGTCTAAATAAAAAAAAAAGATTTGTATTTGTGCAAAATATTTTTTAAGGTACAAGCATTTAATAAAGTAATGATATATTTTAAAAATAAATATAAGATCTCTGTAACATTCTGTAATATATTATTAATTGCTTAAATTAAAGATTATATTTTAAATCTTCTAAAATGGAGCGAGAAAAGGATTTGCTTTTAAATCTAATGTAATAATTTTCTACTTTTCTCATATACACACATACTTTGTGCAAAATAATTAATTTTTTACGATAAACTTGAGTTTAATGTTAGAAAATATAGAATCTTAAATTTCTTTCATTTCAATTAAATTAATAACGAACTACAGAAAGCTCAAACGATGAAAGCGTTAATATAAGCTTCTTCTGTTTATATTTTTGTCTCGTCTTTTATTTAAAAGCGGTATATTAATCGCGTCAAATCTCGCGGCATAGTGAGAAGAGTTATAATAGAATATCTTTTCTATTACGAATTCAGATGTTTATTAATAATCCTGGGGTAAATTTTTATTGCGCTCTATCGTGGAGTGAAATGAAAACAGTAGTTGGGAATAGTCGAGATGTAAAATTACGGGGACATCATTGAAACAAAGTTACATTAAAACTATTCTCATTCACGAAAATTGTACCAAAATCAAGATAAATTAGAAGCAACTTTCTCGACTAGATTGGTATTCTTTCAGTCAGTTTAATTAATCTCTCATTATTATTATATGTTGCATGAAAAAGTTTGAATTTTATAGTAATCTAGTAATCTATTTGAAATTCTTTATATGTATATTTTTATATGAATACAGTTTCATTTTTTCATCATTTATCACGTGAGACGTTTAGAGAGATATTCATATTTTAATATTCTGTGATCAACGAATATTTTTGTCTAATATGCATTTTTGTTTAATCTTTTAATACTTTGACTCCTTTAAATTTAGGTTACGGTCTAGTAAATGTCGATATCTATGATAAATTTATGGCAGTAGGATCTATTCAAATGGATGACATTTCTATTTGGCACTACTTTGAGATATCAGCTACTTCTCGAGCGCGCGTTGTCTTTTTGCATGTGCATTAAGGAAAAACCAACCACCTCAAGTATCTTTCCCCGAAAATACCGGAGTCATACTTCATTTTCTGCTGAGTTGGGCATAGAAATGGGTATTTTCCGATTTCAAACTCGACATGATAAATATGCAAATCGTGGTAACAGTTTGCTACAAACCTAGCACTGAATATTACAGCGATAACTCTCGTTTAAAAACTTATCGCTAAATAGAATACGCGTCTTACATACCGTGTAAATTTATATGCCTTGCAAGTGACACTTACAAATTGTAGAAGAAAACTATTTCTCTCCCCCGACGTGCATTCCTTTTCGTATCAACCAGGGGGGTCTACATAGTGTATACTTATACATATTATACATATATACACATACATCGAATATACCTATATGCTACGTATATACATTCAGATGACAAACAGATCTCTATCTCGAGGTTCGTTAATTGCTTTCTCATAATTGTTAAAAAACGCGGCTAATCTATCAAGCGATATCGTGCAAATCTGGACGATTTGAAGGGAGACCGAAAAACTTCCGTCCGTCGTAATAGAATGAGAGCGAGAGCCACTCGGCTAACGACATTTTCGTAGCCCCAAATGCGTCGCAAACGAATTGGAATCGCGTTGCAAAATTGATTATCAGTCTTCCTCCGTGGAGATGGCCGGGAGCATACCACGAGGTACTCACTTCGGGAATAACATTTGCCGAGCGGCGTAACGACTGATCCGTCTATTCCCAGTGGCAACGAAAACTCGTAAAACGGTACTTGGAAATTCGCTGCGCCAAGTTAAACTTGATGGAGACGGAGGGGTATGGCTGCGACTACTGCCCATGTTACCGCACTGCTCTACACCCGCACCAGTCGTACGGATTCTGGTATAGTCGTGACCCAGAGGACCGAATAGCTGCTGGTCGTAGTCCACCGATGGGATGCGATGCGAAAAGTCGAGGCAGTACCTGTCGCGGCCAAACAAGTGATCCGGACGGTGAGAGCGGGGTCAGGTACCGTGGGATGAAATGATATTGTTTTAGCCGGGAACGAGTCCGCTGTCGGTGCTTAGAACCCATTTTCCCGTAAAAACCGAGCGCGGTAATATCAAGCGGACTCGTACACTACTCCCTTGCACCCTCAAATGGCGCGCCATGTACAGAAAGGGAGATTGAGAGAATGAGAGAGCGAGGGCGAGGAAGGGAGAAGTGGAAAGACATTGTCGCGGACAAAGAGTTCGAAATATTCCACGATACCTACGTATACGGTTCCCGAGGGAACGAGGACGGCAATACTGGCGACGCGCTGAGATACATAGAAGAAACATCCGCGGAAGTAGACGAAGTATGAATCGGAATCTTCGCCGAAATTCTCTCCTTTCTCTACTGTCCGCTGCAGCGTCGAGTCTCTCGTAGTACACACGTGGAAAACCGCATGGGTTTGCGTGCAACTTGGCTGCTTGCCTCGAATGGCGGAGCAAAATCTGACCCCCTTTCATCAAAGGGATAAATCTAAAATTTGGCATCAAAAAGACTCACCCGCGAAAGACGATCCGGGGAAAAAAGGCACATGGCAAAATTCGATCGACGCTAAACGTGTATTATATTGGACGGAAAATGATCACGCGAGTATATTTATTCACCTCTGTTTGTGTGATTGCTGTATCCAAGACCTTCCGTGATATTGTATGTTGAAACTGATAATATCTTTATTACCGAAACATCGTTCTTATACATGACCTATATACAGTATGCTCCAAGAACCACGATCTGAATTTTAATGAGCAATTCTACAAATTTCGAATTAACCTTTTCTTAACTTTAAGATTAGCCGGTACTTACGGCAATTTTTGAATAATTCAACACTACACTTCTTGATGATATTAAACTCTAGAAAATTAAAATTCTGAAAAAGAAAAACAAGATTAACGATACACGATTTACTTAAATTGTAATACGAATCAACAATTGATCCATCGACATTTATATCCAATGATTTAAAAAATAATGATATGAATAATTTTATATATACAATCTTTTCTTATTAGACAGAAAATTTTTTAATTAAAAATTTCAAGATGAATATAATTCGAATGAAACCACAATGAGATATGTCCATGGAGATTATTCCTCGTTTCAAAGCTGCGTAATCTTCTTCTGTTATTTACAAAAAAACTTATTATATTTTTCATTATAAATAATATGTTTATTACATATTCTCATTATACATTTCTACAATAATATGTTAAAACAATACAAAAACATTTATAAATTTTAGCTCAATAATTATAACTTGATATCTTTCTTCCGTTTTTTTGGTAAAGGAAAATAACTATAATCGCTTAATTTTTAGCCTTTCTACTGTGACATGAAAAACATTGATTATGACTGCACTATTGTCAATATTAGAAAATGTTAAAATAAGAGAGGTATGATTAATGAGTTCCTTCTTATGTTTTTCTCCGGTTAACGGTGATGCTTCACCGATCCGAAAATGCCAAACTGCTATAGTATCTATGGTGTGCCAGCGTCAGTTAGTTGGCGCGGTGCTGGTTGGCTGGGTGACTAGAGCACTCCCTCGTATACCTACCCTGTAAAGCAGCAGCTGTAAGCCGGATGCGGAAGTCGTGTTCGCTGGCCAGGTCGAGTTCTCGCGCCTCGAGATGCACGACCTACCGTAAATCGTTTGGTTCGACGTGCCATCGAATCGACTGCTCGAGTGACCAAGTGTTGTACAGTAATAATAACGCCAGGATGCTTTGATTTATATAACACAAACTGAATCCCACCAACGTATAATCATTTCATTTCTTTTTAATCTTGCGAAATTATTCTCTCGGAGCTGTCTGCGTTCCACATTTATAAAGAGGAATACTTTATTGTTAACTTTAATTGAGAAATAACGTTCCATTCGTATTTGAAATGGTATAAAAAGTGAATTTATAGAAATATATTTAAAAATCTATAAAACACAAAAACAGCATTGGAAAAAAAATTATATTTATATCTACGCGTATTCAGCATTTACATTTTGCACCGTTTAATAGAGCATTTAAAAAATTGATGATAATTGTATAAGTTATATGTTTTAATTGACGTTAATTGGCAATAATATTATTGATAGGAATTTATTTTATCAATATGCAGCATTTAATTTGCGTCGAAAGCATCGTTAAATACACCTGAATTATTTTGTTGGAAAAACAAGTGGCAGTGAGTCAATATTAATTTCATTAGTTTAACTTGAGTGTCATTGAACCGTTTCCTCTACTAATCGCATTTCGTATCGAAATCCATTCGACATTCCTCTATCGAAGGAATATTCTATAATTTGAGAAATGTGTAATCTGAACCATGATTTTCATTCTAACAAAAACTTTGATTATACGTGACGCTCGGTAGATTCTATCTAACTGCTGTTGTGAATAGCTGAGAAATATTACAAGCGCGAAAACTATCTCTAGCGTAAAATTTGCTTTAATCGGGAGGTCGCGTGTCGTTCAAGGGTTGTTTGAAAGGGCGAGCTTGGATAACGTACCTCTTCAAAGCCCGTTGTCCCTGCGCTAAAATGCGCCATCATTAGGCACGTTCACGTGCCGATATTTGAAAATTCATTATTGTACGCGTTGCATCCCTCGATGTATGTGGCGAAGCTATTTCACAGAGGGATTTTAGAGATATTTCTCGCTTTTGTCGTGATTGCTTCCGCGCAAAGCCATTTAAGGATATATACAATTTCCTTATTTACATAAATATCATAAAAAATTTAAAGAAAATCTTAATCTTTTTTTAAATAATAAATCTCTTATACTATTACATAATTTATATGTAATCTTAATTAAAAAATTTTACATTTGACTCATTATGTATTTCATTTCTGCCTCTCGTTTTTTAAGAAATATATATATAAAGCGGTATGAACTCAGTAAAAGTAACGTGCAATATTAATAACCTATATCTATATTTTAAAACCGACACGTAATTTATTTCACTCAACTCGAGTAACATTTTAATTTTTCCTACGCTCGTTGCAAAACTAAGATTATCGGTTCAAAGAATTCTCTTAATACGAGTTACGATGTAATTTATGCAGAAAATAACTGACCCGCGCATATTAGGAGACCACCAAAAGTGCACGTTGTACAATATATCTATTCATGCTGCAATATCGTCACTATTTCCCCCATGTGCCTGTCTCGTTTGTAAATGAAGTACGTATATCTGCGTGCGCGACGATGCCTTCTTTATGCATGTTGTAAAAACTTGTCAGATAACGAATACAACGCGACGGTTACTCCAAGCGACGGATATTGCATTTGCTGTAGTAACAGCCAAAGTGGTGCTCGCATTAAGTGCGTTTTACGCTCGTGGATTTAAGAGAGCGGGTCGCGGTAGGCTGATCAATATGCTAATATTTTGATGCCTCTACTCCGCTCGACGAATTAAATTACGTTCTACGAACGAAGATAGAGAAGGTAACGGCAGGAAGAAAGAGCACAAAATGAGGGGGTAGTGAAACGAAGTGCTCGACGTTTGAAGATAAGGTAGGTAGGTATTACATAAGATACCACTTAATATTATAGCACATTCACCTAACGCGTTACCAATGTTACATGCCCGGAGTGAAAACAATGACGTGTACCGGCATATACGCGACAGGAAATTTAATCTTTTTACACACTTGTAAGACGTGCATAAAAGTAAATTTATGCTTTTCGCAGTACATATTTTTTTTTATTATACACAATGGAAATGCGATCCGTAAAAATTAAATGCGTAATGAACTCCAAGTAAAAACATTAGTAAATTATGCAGACATTACAGGACATTTTATAATAATATATACGCAAAAAAATAATGTGTCGTCTGCTTTGTTATAATAAACTTAACGACATATTACATATACTATGTACGAATCAAGGTCAGAAGTAGTGACATATTTCTTCTTTAACTGCGCGTGTACACAAGGACTAAAGCAGCGAGCGTTGAAAGTTTTGAAATAGTTTGAATTATCCAGTAGGTACTTTAAAACCACGACGTACCTCGCGGTTTAGTCTTTAATACAATGCTTGTCGCAAATATGTTCATAGAAAGATTCTCTGTTGATTTATATACATATTTAAAGAGATTATTTTTTAAAAGGGTAATTAAACAATTATTTAATTATCAAAACGATGAAACGTTGTTTCTTTGTCCTAAAAAAGTATAAATTTATATTTGCATTACCTAAGTCGATAACAATTGATATAATTAAATGGTGAGTAAGTAATTTAGACGGTATTCTCCATCAACTCAGCAAGAATTGATTTCTCGATATTTACAAAGTAACGGTATGATTCTTGCTTAAATAATTGATAACATTGATAACATTGTTAAATTATAATACTTCCAATTACAACGTGATAGAACACTTTATGTAACGCAGCGCAAATTATTTCCTTAAACTTTGCAACTTGTAAACTTCCAGAAGAGTCTATGTCATATCTATATCATCCTTGCAATTATCCGAATTATGTCTCCAGAGACTTTTTCGCGATCATGCGCGAAATACAGTATTTTTATCTGATGCACGCAACCAAATTAAACGAAGTCCGTCTGAGTCTATCGAAGTCCGATAGGTTAACGAGCAAAGTTTATTTGCGTATTTATTACTCTCTACGGGCGAGAGGATGCTATCTTCATTATCGTAGACTTTTCTTCGCGCGAAGCTTACCCTCGTTACACGTATAATATTCTACGGATTGCAGGTACATTTTCCGCGTTCTTATTAAAAATTTTATGTCGCTACCTTGTGCATCCAGAATATGCGTCGCATTCTCTTCCCTGACTGCACCAACGATTCTTGAAGCTGTTGGACGAAGAAGTGCTCTTACTTCACTAATAAGATCTCGTTCTCGCAGACGAAGTTACTCGCGTATCTGTTGTTTGGAAGTGTAATTTACTCTACACGATCCTTGAAAGGGACATACAAATTCTCAATGAGAATCTACAACGTAGGGAAGACATCCGAACTATTTACGAGTTCTATAATATTCCACCTAAAATTTCATGGAAGCTTCGGAAACGCGAAAGTTCGTTCGCCATTTAATTATGATAGCAGTGAATTCACAAGGCAACTATGTTATACATTGCACGTTCAATCTCGACAACTGTTCTTAACATTTTAGAAATTTCCGAACCATTTATGAATCGTGACGTGTTAATGCAAAATGGGCTTAGCGCAAATGCAATGCATGCGGAGGCTTACTCCGTAAAATGGAACCGATGGAAATTCGGTAGAACGAAAGATGATGCAAGTTAGCGCGAACCTCTTTTATGAGAATGAGAATGAATTTCGGAGAACAACTCGGTTATTAGATTGAGACTGCCATATTCCAAACATTATAATAATCTAACAGAGGGTTCTCTAGATAATCTCAATAAAGATCTACTTATCGGAGAGAACATTAGATTCGTCGTAGCGATGCGAAAGGTTACTGAAAGGGAAGGACGGGGAAATAGAGAGGAAAGGAGGAAAGGCAGGACAAACTGCCTTTGGATAAAAGATGCTGCTGGCGCATCATATTACCTATCTAGCTATCTTCTGGTTTTCCCGGAAAACCGTAGGATAAACCGTAGGATGAACCGTATGCCACGAAAATAAATATATGGCTCTCACTATGTAATGCACTTAGTCACCATTCTTTCGATTTTCTCTGCCATTGGTCTGCCCTCTTTCTTTCATTGCCGTTTTCACCTCGGTTTACTATCGCGTGCGTGCGGCACGATGTAAAATCCGGTTTCCTTCATGATCGTGCTCAATTACTTTTTTGCGCTTAAACCGGTCAGACTTAGATAAAATACGAGATTAAATTTTCACACATTAACCGCTCTATCTTGTGCCAGTTTTGTCTACATCGATATTCAATTACTTTCTATTCTTGTTCTATAATTGAACGTAATTCAATGTAATTGGACGTCAAAGGAATAAATAATAGTGTAAGATGAGCGAGTAGGACTATTTCAGTTCTAATGTTACCTAGATTTATATAAAGATTCTCTGTGACTTTCCGCTAAAAATTATAGTGGAATGAGGGCCGAGATTTCAATTCAGGACTCTTCTGTTCTCTATAATTACTCGCGTTAATTTGAAGCCGCACATCAAAGAAATAAATAAGGAATATTAATCTTTTTCTGCTATATGCTATCTTATGTTCAGTTTGTCAGAAACAATATTAAGGAACATAGATTATTTCAATATGAAGAAAATCTGATTATTACAATATTGTCACTTTATATAGCAAAATACATTGAAATATATGCATATCAATGTTTAATGCAGGATCATATATTAAAAGAAATAATATCTTTATGCTACATTTTACATGCATTCACGTTTGCAATGTGCAACATCAATGTGCAATTTTAATGCCATCGCGTTATTTCTCCATTTTCGACTGTGTAGCTCGCGCGATCTGCAGTTTCTACTTGGGAACATTCGTGATCGCATCTAGATCGTCTTTCCGTTCCTACTTCGACGACGCCTCGTCAAGAAATGTTATATCTCTAGATCTTTGAAAAAGACTGCAAGCGATTTCGGAGAATCTAAAATTCTGACCCGAATTCGGTGTCGAACGACGTACGTGTAGTGTCGAGCGATCTCGCCGGCGAGATTGCGAGCGGGGTCAGTAAGCGTAGCCAATCAGATTTACGAGGCAGGACATATCATGATCGGCTTTACGACAATTAGTCACCGTCATCCTTCTTTCACCTGACGCACCGCAGCCGTGCAGTGGTGGATGGAAAAGTGGTAAAAATATCGTAAAAACTACGGTGCGATATCACGCTCCTCCATGTCGTTGATTTTAAAGTTTCAACGACACGCCCTAATTTACACTGATTAGTTATAGTAGAATGGAATTGCAGGAACCGAAAACTTGTCGAATTGAATTGCAAAATCAGAGGAATTCGAATGTGGCGCTTTGATCAATACGGAGAGATTACATATTTCCACAAGTTACAACTACGTAAGTTGCGAAACTAGTAAAACTTCCATTATGCTTAGAAATAATACATTTATTTTGATATTTATTTTATAATTATTACAAATTGCAAATACTTTTAAAGAGCAAAAAGATGCGTATAAATAATTTTGTATTTTCTATCTAAATACATTTAAAAGAGACGCACGTGGCGTCTTACTAATAATATATGTCACGTATGTCTTTCTTGATTCTTCCCAAGTCCGCTACCCGCATTTCGCGATCAGGATGCCATTCGCCGTGCCCATGGCCGGCAGAATTCCCATGCGTTTTTTCTCCGGTTAGTTCGAACGAACCAATCACCCACCTAGCTCTGGGGAGACGGTGGGTGATGGGCGAGGTGGTAGAAGAGGGGTAGTGAGTCGGGATCGATGGAGATAATGCCTATTACTCCTAATGCGAAACTCGCTCTTCTTCTATCTTTGCCCCGTTCTATCTTCGATCCTGTACCCAGTTTCCCTTCGCCCGACCGTTCCGTTCTCGTGGCTCTTCGCAATCTGTAACCAATGCTCAATTACCATCTCCACTGACTCCATTTTCAACATCTTTCTCTACTCGTTGTCATCGTCATTGATCGGAAATTTGCATTTGTAATTTAAATATGTATTATCCGCAAAAGTCAGTGATGATAGTATAATCTTATATTAATATCAAATAAAATACTGAAATTGATATTACAAATTATAAAAAGAAAATGCTCACAGAGCTTTGCTCAGAGAGCAAAGAAGGAAAAATTTATGAGAATATAATTTACGTAATTAAATAATACTTAAGACAATTGCAATTAAATGTAATTTTTTTAATGTTGTTCGTATCTTTAGTATTCTGCGTATCATACAAATGGAAATTCTTACCATGATTACCCTGTAGCTCGAATTGATGATAAATCGTTGTTTAATGTTAAATTCTTATTTAATTTGGACGACTATCGTTTAACTCGAACTCGGGAAGAAAAACCTCCACGTTTTTCTCCAATTTCGTCGGCGCCAACTTTTTCCATTTACTTTTACTTTTCCAATCGCCTCATTCACTTTTAGAAAACGCGGAGTATATTACAGAAACAAAACGAAATCGCGCTGAATACACCGTAGCAGTAAGTTCTGTGGGCGCAGTAACCTGTTGAGTGTATTCGCGTAAGTGGTGAGTAGTGGATACGTATACGTGCGAAAGTCTGGGGATGAAGTTTCTGGGGGAAATACAGGCGAGACACCACGCTCGTGAGAATTGTAACATACGAAACGGTAAGTGTATTCGTACCTAAGAATCCGAGAACAATACATCCGCAGAGCTATGCGAGCGGCCTTGTAACGACTTCGAAAGACGTTTATGCAATCCGATATGAAAGAAGAGCAGCCTCGAGTGCAACTGGTGGTAAAAAGAGAGATAAATAAAATATATCGTCGTCGAAGAAATATTTTTGAACGCTGGGTGCGAGAAGAGCAGATAAAATTATGTAGTTTTTATTCGTTATTGAAATCCTTCTTAAAGTTCCTATCGTGAAATACTTTTTGCAAAGTCAGTTCTTGGACGGTAAAACTATTTCAATATATATGTACAAGAAAGTTACAATTGTAAGAATTTTTATAAGCAGTTAACATTTTCTCATACACAAGAAAAAGAGAAAAACCGATAACAATATTTTATTATAAATATCAATCAAATCATGAATCGCGCTGGCAGCTTTTATTTTATCTTTATATATAAAAGATTGCCATGTTCGGCACTTGTGTGACAATTGTAACTGGTAATATAATCAACTTTAACCATTAGCCTATATTCACTGTCTGCCCTCATCAAGCCGATAAATGCACCTATGATATTAATTTCGTGGTCTCATAGTCTTTCTAACGATCATTTGGCAATTAAATGCATCGTAACGCGAAGTGGCCCTCGAAAGTTTCGAGATACCGCGGTGATATCGATTCTAGATACTAGATATTAAAGATTGTTTTATGATCAGCTTAGTGTGAGAACGATGTATACGTACCACACATAGAGATTAAATCGTTAAAGTGGTAGCGCGGACGAGAGAGAGAGGATGATAACTCCGTTCTTCAAAATATGGATCGTTTGTTTTTGTTATTCCTTTACGCGCGCCGTGCCGGCTAGATATGATTTCATATTTTCGCTAAAACATGTCGAAAAACAGTAATTTCACCTTCATCCGATTACACCGTTTAAGTGTCTTTTGTGAACGCCACGCACGAATGTTTCGATCACGTCTATATTTCGCGATCATAAATTACATCAACTCGCTAACAGCACGCTTTGAAATTAGCGTTGTAACGTGGTCGAGCGTTGCACCGGGGAATAACAATGTCCCCGGCTCACGTGCGCACGTGTATTTATACCAGGCATTGTGTGCATCTAATTTCGGAACAATGTTGACGTCATTTCCGTTTTCATTTAATCCGCTGATGACTATATGAAATGTTTGGACATTGCAGATCATATATATTAATCAGTATGCATTTATGATCATAGCTCTTGCGACAGCAAAACATCGTATCTGTGAGCAAGGACGTGGCGGGTTACAAAGTTTGCCGAGAAAGCGACAGAGAGAGAGAGAGAGAGAGAGAGAAGGAAGGAGGGAGAGAGAGGGAGGAGTTGATTAAAATAATATTTTTGTAAGATTTTCTCCGTGATATGCATTTCTTACATCTTTTTCAGAGAATTTTACTCCCGCATATTCTGGGTAAACATATTTTTAACTTTCATAATTTTATAAATGTTGCTTATACAAAAAAAAAGCTTACGTTCCTACTGCGGAAAAATAGAAAATATCAACTCGTCTTTTCGTTATATGTCGTCGTAGCCGGCCATAAGCGCGAATATACGTTTACAAATGAAAGATTCGGCGCGGGTTTCGCGCGCATCGCAGACAGTTCAAGATCCGATTCGCCAAGTGCCGGTGAAATTAGCCCTCGTGGTCAAACGGTTCGCGACGGAAGTAACAATGTGCGCCCGCGCCCGATGCGCTCGACAATCGTGCTTGCGATCGTGGTATCGGTGTACGTACGTGGCATTGTGTTGGCCGTTAAGCATTTGATACGGCCACCTTCCTGTCGCGCGTCCCGTCGGTCGCTATTGTCGCCAGTGCGTTCGCGTTGTAACCGAGCCGCGTTGTTTCTCCGTGTGCGATACGATCCGATACGCCCGTCGTCCGTGTACCACCGACGCAACGGACGAGTGTGTGACGCACGTACGAGGAGAGAGAGAAAGAGAGGGCCGACACTTAGAACGGCGTGCATACTGAAGTGGCCGCACGAAAACGAAGCGACAAGCCCGACGAAAGCGGACGTGCGTGTGAGTCGAGATATGATAAAATGTAAAAAACGAGATAAGGAAAAATATATAGGAAATACGGAGTAAAACTGAATCTCGAGAGAGCGCGTTCGCGAACGGCGAAGTATGAATATATTTCATGGCTGAAACTCGCAAAAAAATATTCAGATATTCTCGTCGGGATGTTATATTTCAATCGTTT
This sequence comes from Tetramorium alpestre, assembly GCA_021460005.1. Lineage (NCBI taxonomy): Eukaryota > Metazoa > Arthropoda > Insecta > Hymenoptera > Formicidae > Tetramorium > Tetramorium alpestre. Next base: position 1,605,643 of record JAJVSH010000009.1, on the reverse strand, counting down.
AAATAATTGAGGAACATTAAAATAAGGTTATGAAAGAGTTGTAACGTAATCATTATAAATTCAAAACGTACATTAGACAAAGCAAAATATTAATTAGAACATTAATTAAAGTATTAAATATTTAAATTTAATATTCGTATAAGTTAATAATTCAATAAGTTATTATTCACTTTATAGAATATTACTTCGATAAAAATAAAGTTGGAAAATCGTTTTTCTATCCTATCTATAACGCACATTTTTTTTTTATTTCATACAAATGCTCTTGGAATCGTAAATTTTTTTATACACCATGAAGAAAAAAAAATTATTTTTTTTATTCGCAACTACATACAAATAGAAAAGTTTTTATTAGAAAACTTTATATTTTGAGACTGTCGTCTGTACTTAGAAGTATTCAACAATAACACGTAAAAGAATAGAATAAAAGTTGACCTACATTGGGATAAAGTTAACAAATAAAATTTAAACATGCCGAAATGATCTATTACTTCAACTTAATATTCTCTTTTTTTTATGACGCCCTCTTTGCATTTTCACCTATTCTGCTTTCATGATCATTTTGTTACACTGAATAAAAACAAAATAGAAGAAAAAAAATCGAGAAAACACTACGCGTTTGCCATTGGTTCTTTGTAATTGTTATACTGATGTCTCTGTGTTTGCATATGGCCTTATGTACATAATGTAAGAGCGATAAGAACGCGAGTGTGTGGGATCCGAGGACGAGTCGTTCGACGGACGCTTACGCAGTGCACCTTCAGCCGTTCTTGTAACGCGAACGAATTGGTAAAATTTCGTTAGTCGCGAAGTCTTGACGGGAATCCAGTGCACGCGTATACGTCGATGACACGAACCATATTCCGTCGTTCGACTTTTGCACGTTTCAACCGTCGTGAACCGTCGCAATTCCATCCGATAGATAATCGATTCCGATAATTACGCGACGCGATAGCTCAAGCATGACCGTAGCGACGATATATCTATTGTTTGGAGAAGTGCAGGTTTCAGTTGGTAATGATCAGCATACGGCGCGTGTGGATACGTCGATGATGACCATTTGGATAGAGTGAGCGCGGTGGGAGAATGCATAGGGAATGTGCATAGAACGCATCCACATAACCGGATATGAATGTATTAATTATTGAAGACGGGTCAGACGCGACCGACCGCGGCAGATATAAAAACACCGCGGAACAAACAGCCGCGGAACTCGCGGATTATTTTGGGGCTGCAATTACATTTTTTATACGGCAATCCGATGTTGCGCCTGCCCAATGCAACAGTCGTGCGCCGCCACAAAGCGCATCTACTATTCGGATCGAATTAATATTGCCTGTTTTACTTTGAATATAACGCATGTCAAAGTAAAAACAAAAACGCTTTGTTATCAAAGAACTAGTGAAATAAAATATCGCTCGCTACGAAATATCGTAATTTCAGATAACGATGATTATTGTTTCGAAATCATGGACATGTTATTACATTTTGCTTCAATAGACTCTTCCAGCTTTTTATTATAGCGCATTTTTTAATACGCACTTGTAACCCTCGAAACTCGTTAAAATTGTGCTACTTTTACAGCAATATTGCAATGCAATTTATGAATTTAATTGTGCACCGTGATGAAAAACCGGATCTCTTTTAAGAACGTAAATCGTTTTAATACAGCGCGATTATATCGCATTTATCTGTGAATACAATGATAAATTTTAAAATATATATTCGTATAGCTTGTAGTCTCTTTTAGCATTCTCTATGTACGATAACGATTAATTTTACTATTAATTTTTTGACAATTTTTGAAGCGATTTACGGACAAGAGAAATATATAGTCAATGTGAATAAGTAACATTAACAAAGGCAAGGCGGCGTTAACAAATAGGCGAATTTTTAAACGGTAGCGTTTGGCTCATCGCCAAACTACTTAAAATTTGAACAATGCATAACGCCTCAAAAATCAATACAGACGACTCATAACTTTGCACGAAACGTGCATCTTAATTCTAGCTCCTCTAACTCTCGGCAACAAGATTAAAATGAGCTTAAATTTATAAAGACGTTAATATGAAATTTCATCGTAACGATGTAAACACTTTACTGATACTCTTCGCCAGTTTTCTAACATTATACAATTCTTGTTACTATATGACTATTATTATTATCATTGTTCTTTTTCTTTTTTTTTGGGATCACCTTTTTTTATTCTAATCTTTCTTATTATTAAAAATTTATATTAAACGGGCAATTATATTTCTAATGATTCTTAGGCTATGAAATATAGGCGTGATAATGATTTAATGTTATACTTTTTACGTTTTTGTGAATAATATTAAACATTTAATTATATGATTAAATTCTCAATTATATAATTATTTATAAGATGTTTTATTTATAATAATATCACAGAATATAATATTTCGCGCCATGAATAGTATCTAAATCATTCACAAAATCGAATCATTCACAAATATCGAAATTATAAGTTATCAAATTTTTAATATACCGATCTTTATGAATATTTAATAACAACTAATTTATTCAGCAATAAACTAATAACCACGAAATTGACCGACTAATATGATCCATTTTCGCCTATTATTACATAGCACACGTATTAAATTTCCGGGAAGCACGACGGCATGATAATATATATCACAAGTAGAATAGTTATTCCTATTGTTCCAGTATGAAAATCAGTTCACAACGATATGCTGGACAATTAAAAACTCAGTCAAACACCACACATCTGAAGTTTATTAAACACATTTCCTTGCCACGTAGAAATTCAATTTCGTGCCTGCGAGGTTTCGCGTAGGATTACGAGATCGCGAGGCTCCTAGTCGGTGCAATCGAGTTCCAACTACGTAAATGGCACACGAGCACATTTTTATCTAGCCGCGACCGCAGCGTGCAATCAGAGAAGCGCCCGTTGACTCGTGACGCTTCCGGTTCAGGCTTCCGGTCCACGGAACCGCACCGTTTCCGTTCGGCTGCCCAGCCCACCGATCCCGACCGCCGACCGTCGTGGTATATCGAGGCTCCACGTTCGAGGAGCGGTCATCGAGATCAGTGCTAACGCTTCGTCACGAGAATGCAAGGACGGAATATTTGCGCGCGCCCGGATAATTAGTTCCAAGTGGTATTCGTCGTGGTTGCAGAGAATCGAATTGCCGTGCATGTGATCCGCGAGTAATGTCGGTTATTTAACCTACCGTCCAAGTTGACGTGCAAGATTAACGACCGGTTCATTGTCTTGAAAAGTGCGCTAATCAGTGTTTCGATATAGCAATTTCATGTATGCGAGAAGAAAATTGCAGTTTATCGACTAGGTGATTTCGACGGGTGATTTAAATTCTGTGGAATCAAAATGAATAAAGTGAATGAAGTTGACATTAATGCAATAATTAATTAACGTCATCGTAGTAATTCCATTTTCTATGGCAAGTGTCTTTTTTTTTTATTTTTCGTAAATTTGTGTGATGTATTATTTATGAAAAAAATAGGGTCGTTTACAATTTATATTCCACGCTCGGAAGCTATATCTTCTCCAAGCTTTACAGCAAGATACTCCGTATTATCCTTAACGAGAATGTGAAATTCATGTTGCGGGATGATAACAAATGAGGCATGCATCGTTTCAACATTCATAGTCGCAGCAGAACAAGGAGTTTATTGTGAGGACGTTTCTAAGATTAAGGATTGCGATGATCCTGTACAACGTTTTTTCATCTCAACGGAGGTCCAGCGAGATAATTGCGGTCGATTGTCATTAAGTGAGAGCAGTGATAATCGGTGCGCCCAAGTGGATGCGACTGTATCTGTGGCCGTGATACGCGAAAAATGGCGGTTGCGCCCAGTAAGAATAAATTGAAAATGGGCAGTGCGGGCCGATACTACGGTGCTTATCTCATCTACGACGTGGCAAACTCATGCCTCGCCGCCTTGCACGCCAAGATGCCTCCTCCGGTCGTCGTCACGCGAACCAACCCTCCGTCTCCTGTGCACGTCCAGAACCCTCGTAAGTTTTCTTCGTCCTTTCTATATTTCTCCGTTTGTGTGTGACTGGCGCTTCGGTAACGCGATGGCGATTGCAGATGTTCGATTCCCTCGATTTTCCTCGCGTTTCAGCAATTAAATTTTTCTCCCGAGATGAATCTCTCTAGAAACGGATTAAAGATGGATTTGGTAAAATGCAACAAGGATATTTCATGAATTTGCAAAGTTCTACAGTCATGATGTAATAATGTATTGATTACTAAAAAAAATCTATTTTTTAATTAATTAAATATAATTGAAACAAAGATTATGTGAGTAACATTCTATAAATAGATGTAGATGTTCTAAAAATAAATGTAGAAATTGATTTTGAAATAAATCATATGTAGATTAGACGAGTGCTATGAAGAGACATGTTCCGATGTCAGCTATGAGATATTAGGTTTTGGATGCAAAAATAGCCAAATCGTTGCTCATCGTTACTAAGATATGAGAGCTCGTTCGGATAGTTAATGGCAGGATCTTTCCGGTTGCATGTTTCGAACCGATTAGATCCAACACATTTAAAAAGAAAATGAGGAGAAGGATATTAAGGACGAGCAAAGAGTGTAAAAATAAAAAGCAGTTGCAATCTTGTTGACATTATCAAGACAATTTACCAGGCAAGAATTGCCTATCGTCGTGTGCTAACAGATATAATACGGTACGTGTGTATTAATACTCGGACCAGACAGCGACTATTCTGGCTGAGATATACGAAACTATATTTTGACCAAATATATTTACATACATTTATTACATTGCGTCGCACATAAGCGGAGACATATAATTATATTATGCGGACTGAGTTTAGGATTACAATATTCTTAATTACATTAATGTAACACGAGAATACCTGTGCTCATAACACGATGCCATCGCATTTCCCTGCGCAGTCCAGCACGAGATTGTACTTGCATTTTTAACCCAAGGGTAGATAAAATCTAAATACGGCGTTTCTCTCGAAAAATTCGAATCAATTTCACGTAGTAGGCGAGGCGCTGTACGGTATACTAAACAGTTCCACGCCCGTTTCCGCACAAACGACTTTTAAGGCAATATCGATAACATTAAATATTCACTACCCAAATACGTCCAAAGCTGATGTCTTATTCAGAGAAATAGCGGCGTAACAGCGTGCGAGTGCGGTGTACATTATTCTCATAACCGTATGCCGCGGCAATGCGTAGTAAACTGTTTTCAATGGCGAATATCGCTATACGTATAATATCACGATATAAGCTAATACTGATGGTTAGTAACTGGAGGAAGACTTCTTATAACAGCTGCCGATCCTGTGTCGTGGGTAATGGTAGCATGTTTAAAGAAGAATATTCTTTAGTATTGTGCAAAAGTTTTTAACCTGACAAAATTACAGTTTTCTTTTTACGTAATGGTTTTAAACGTTACATTGTCATTCAATATTTTTTATGAGATACTATAGTGTAAGATTGGCTATTTCAGTCATCCCTAATGGCACTTGGATCTATAAAGATCCTCTGTGACTTTATGCTAAAAATTGCATATGAAATGAAGGCCGCTATTTGAACTTTTTAAGATCCTTCTGTCTTTTTACTGATCACTGACATTAGTACGCGTTATCACTTGATGACATACTACATAAATAAAAAAATAATATTTACTACATAAATAAAAGAACGGAGTCGCGCGATTTTAATAATGACAAGTCTGGCCTGTTAAGTTTAAGAGATTTATAATGTAATGAGAAAAATTACATTTATTTAATTTAATAACTTAATAAGTCACCTGTCGTGTATATTTATCATCAATATCTGTGCGGCTAACATATAAATATGTATCACGTTCATTGCCTGAACATTGATATCTCGCGCTAACAATTTTTTTCCTCTTGACATCCACCCTTGTCAACTCGATACCGGGTAGCGAGCGATAATACGCGACAAACTCAATAATACATCAACATCCGATATGTCGGGCGGCGTTTTCTCCCTCTACCGTTTCTCCCGACACCTGCTTTCGCGCGTCTCTTGTCATATTTTATTTTCTTCCTTTCCCTTTATATTTCCAACAGTCGGCCAGGTAAGGAAGTAAGAAGGCATAGATGCGGGCGTAAGAAAGGGTGGAAACACCCTATGAGACGGGATAGCGTGTCTGTTTTGATTTATAAGAATTCGCCACGAACCCCTAACCCACCTTTCTAAGTCTGGCCTCACCCCCAGGCTCTCATAGATCGAGCTAGATCAACCCCCTACCCCTTCGACCTATCTCGCGCGTGAATAATAGGCAGATACCCTACTACCCATCGCTCCACCAACCTCCCCACGATTTTCTCCTCTCATTCCCCTCCGCTCTCTATCTCTTTCTCGCTTTTTCCCCGGTTCTTTTTTCATTCGTTTCTATCGCGTCCTGATCGTGCACCGATCGTTCTTCTCGCGAACGACGGACGAGCTTCATCTCGTCGCTGGTCAATGAAACGATCTATCAACGTTTGTGCCAGAACAAGAACTGTTACAAAACATTAGCGAGTCATGAAAGATTTTGCATCGCCCGTTTCGCGAGGGTATACACGGATCGGGGACACGTCATCAATCTTTTTACTTCGCGCGCGTCGGTCCGGTTCCAACGCGGCTGGAGATGAGTCGTGATATCCGAGAGACGAGTCGCGCTAATTTGCAGATGTCGCGCTCTCACATTGATAAATAGGAAGTATCATTTCGATTACTTCTATTTTTCGGTAGAGTTACGTAGATCTGTTGTTGTTGCTTTTCAATTGGACGAGCATTTTGTTGCACAAGATGCGGCTCTATTTTGAAGAAAGATAAATGAATTCAGAACTTTTATAATAGATTTTTTTATTCTGCCATATTAATATTTTGTGTAATCTTTTCACGTTTATAAGAAATACAAGGATAACTTTTAAGATACTTTATAAAGGTAGAATAAAACAAAAAGAGAGAGAGAGAGAAATATTTCTGGCATAAAGATGCATTGCGTGAAACCGAAATACAATTACAAGGAGAATTGCAAGAACAATTTACAATTTAGAAAAATAATCGCCCGCTTGTAAGAACTTAGTATAATAATCAATTGCGCACTACGCACTGAAGAACTCAGGAAATGTCTGCAAACTTTTTCAATGCATGTTTGTTGGCCTACTTATTTCCTCAATGGGAGTTTTTCACAACGACACACCCTGTCGTTGCAGTAAGCCTGTCAGCTTTAATCTACTTGTGATTGTTATAGGTCTCTAGAAAGGCCTACTGCCCCGACTCAATCATCGATTATTACCATAACAGTAAAAGTGATTTTATACCAGTTCATCAACTTTCGTTAAAAGCGCAATTTAGATATAATCTTATAAAAGTAAAAGCGAATAATTTTTTGCAAACGTACACGTACATGTATATGTAATTTTTATGGATTTCATGCATAGTGCATCAAGCATATAAAAGCAAATAAGAAGTGCAATATTAAAATGTAGGGTGATGCCAGAATGCCAAATATTTTAGATTTTTCTACGTAATATCTCACAATATCAAATTGCAAATAATTTTGCCGTATGTACAAATGTTCACATTTGCTGTTTCGTGAAATCTCATAAAATATGCTGTGTGTACCAACGTTATTCAAGGCAAGCGCAAGCGCATCGTAAGTGCTACCATACGCTTAATTATTCACAGGCGCACTCGTATAATTATCGTACAATTTCTCCGCAATATCGCACGTACTATCGTTATTCGTGCTGCGACCCTGCCATCGGCCAGTGTCATACCTCCGAACGTGCAATATTTTTTGCATTGTTCTCACGAACGCGAGGTGTACATCGATCGATTCCGCGTACTTACAGCTTTAGAGCTTGCAGCTGAAACAAAGTGCATGTGACATACACACGTTAGCCGAAGGGCAGGTGCATTTTACGTGTCGATGTAAAAGCTGAATATTTTTGCGCCATTAATTAAACGAAAGGTGGCGTCAAAAATTTTTATATACGTTGTATTTTTATTTTAGTTTCATATTTAATTTTTCTTGTTTAAACATTAATGTTATAAATACGAAGCGCTATCGCAAATGAGTAAAATCACTTAATCACTTAACGTATTTAATTTATTAACAAAATTCATCTAAAATTGTTTATATCATACAGTTGTCTATACGCAGGTGTTTGATAATATATGCGGCCAATAAACATTTGTCAATTTTGAATGTATGTAAGATTATCGATTGCAGCAGGGATCAATGTTACGTGTCATGCAGAATTCGTTGGTATTCAACCTGTTATTCGCGTACCTTTATCTTAATTAAAACAGAAAAGTCGTGCAGGTCGCTCGTAAAGCATCTCGCTTGATTATAGAAACAATACCTTGTTAACCTCCCACTAGCGATCTGCCAATCATGTCCGCAGGTAAGAGCCACTGCCGTGCTGCTTAGACGTCAGGAGACTTTCATGGTATTTGTGTAATCGTTATAATCCCTCTGGATATCGGCTTGTCATAAATGCAATAAAGATATCGTCATTGCCATCTTTCGCTCACGACCTGATTACGCCGTTCAATTCATAATGCTAAGATAATTCTTTTGTATAAAAATTCTCGTCTCGTGAATATTATTTATCAAACTGATCGAAATTAAAAGAGTCTCTTTTTTTTAAGATTATATCTGAATTTTAACCAATATTTACATATATATTTACATATATATATAAACGAAAAAAATATTAAGAAATTTCTTCTTACATTTCCATCTGTATTTTATGCATATTCCATACAACTATTTCATACATGCATTCATTTTATATTTTAAAACTACATAAAATTTCTGAAAATTTATCGTGACCAAATAATAACGGCAAGGGCTTGCGATTTAGTTGCTATGTATCGCCCTGTACGTTTTAAAATAACAATCCAATTTCCGTGCAGGAACATTTTATACACATACTCACAGATATTTGTGAGGTCAAGCCCGAATTACTCCCCTGGGGAAGCCTAGGTTACCTCTTCAAAATTGCTTTGCATAACGTATTTGTGTAAGATACAAGAGATTCTCCAAAAAATTATTCCCCCGTTAAGATAAAAAGAGCGGCACATAATATTTCTTCGTTATTACTTCCCAACACCGGAGTAGAGAAAAATTCGAAATTCACGGGAAACACGCAGATTGTCCTTTTATACGTCGTCCACACATAACAGCCGTTCCCGGGAAAAACGCATCGTACATTGAGGTGATAAAATAATAGCATCGTAAAAATAAAAGCATGTGGCACGTATCACACTAAAATTGACAATATGTATACATATCGGCGCGATCTTGAATGTGCAACGGTGTGGACACTACAATTCGCCAGGCGATCATGAAAGTTGTCGCGTAACAATTTTCATATAGATACATCGATATTATTACAATGTATGATATGGGTAATAATTCAACATGTAATTCGCATTTTAGAACAATGATATTTATGTTAATTGTTCTATAGAAAGTGTTATAATATATTTACAGCGCATTATAATTTTTTACATAATTACAAAGTAAGATTGTTATGGCTGTTATACTAATAAAATTCATTATTTTATAATTTATTATACACACGCATATTACAATAATTTAAATTTAATCAGATTTAAATAATTTACATGATCAGCTTTGCACGGAAACGATGCTGAAACTTATACGTATACTGCTTTTACTGCACCGAATATTCTTTTATCGAGCACACGAAAACAAAAATTTACGAAAAGTTATTCATCTGCAACAGTAACGAGAACGCGGAAGCCGTATTTCAATGGCAGAGTTTCACTTGATATAATGGCAGATCGTTGCCGGGCCAGAGCCACCGTTCAGCGGTTTTATGAGATGTGAAATTAAGCCCTTCTAACTGCCGTCGGTCATTTTTTACATCTAAAATAGACTCGCGGCGTCCTTCTAAAGTTAGTACTTATCGATGCGGAAAATCAATATCGTTCTGAGAATCCACGTCTAGCGTAAACAGCAAAATGTTTTGGTATGCTAAACAGAAACTTTCGTTCGCGCATAGATTGACGCCAATAAAATAGACATTGCAATTATTATATTAGAAATTAGAATATTCAATTAATATTTGCATTTTGAAACAATTATAATCTATATCCAGTTTGACGTCAAATTATAAGAATCGTTTTATTCATCTCATTAAAATACAATAATAATGTAATATATTAATTATTATTGTATATTATTATTATAATAATATAATTTTTAATTTGATTTTTAAATACTTAAAGTGCACATTAACAAACACATTGTTTGACGAATGTAACATTTATTCCCTGTCAAATTTAAATCTACTTCTTAAAGAGTATTAAAAACTCGATTTGTATACGTCACATCTCTTTTTGCACGAGTAATATAAGTTAATGCAAATGATCTCTCAGTTTCTATTTTATCATAATTTTCTGTAATTATTAAAAAACTCATAAGAGAGATTATAGTCATTGTATCATTTGTATAAATTTATAACAGTCATCTTTTCTAGAATGAAATACAAATCTTGATATTCAATCAAACAATTTTTGTATTGAAGTTCATCTTATACAATAATTATTAATTCATCTTACACAATAATAAACTAATAATAAGAATAATTTTTCTTTACATGTTCTCCAGTGAATCGAATTTTTGTGAACCCTTATCAAAATATATTATTTTTTCTGACAAACTCTTTTTAGTAATGCGATAAATATTATTATTGCTTACGTTATGGATTCAGTAAATTATTCCATAAAACGTTCACCTTCTTAGAATGTGCATGTCAAAGCATGAAGAAACGCTGATAGGTTGGTTCATAACATATTCTATCTTTGATATGTTAAATTTTCTGTCACTCCTCTCTCGAAAACAGATGATATTTCTCTCGCATTTCGGTTTTCGATTCTCTGTATTCCGTTAAATTCACTTCGCTATCACTTCATTCTTTCTCCATTTCCCTTCGCGTTTCCTTCGCGCCTTCATTCGTCCCTACTTATGTTCTCTCTTTCATCTCTTCGTAAACTTAGCGAGGTCTTCTACAGCTCGCTGCATCCAGCAGATTCGTTTCCTTGCCCTAGCTGTTCTTACCGTCTCCCAACGTCTTCGCTTAATTACCAGCCGTTTAGGTCTTAATTGTTAATTTAGCGCGTTACGTTATTCTTCGCGATGCTCGTTAAAGGTGAAAATGCGGGTCGGTTTCGTCGCGAGGAGGGGAAATGAGATTTCTCTTGAGAACCGCGAAACGGAAACGAGAAAAACAGCAGCGGACTAACAAAAAAATGGGAGTGGGAAGGCTGGCACTTTAGCTCGACCATGTCGTTAATGGAGCATTGTAAAATGTATAGAGCGGAAATATAACTACGGGTGTCGCGATAAGAATAGCAAGAAGATAGCAGGTTTACTACTGTATCTTTTAACAAGTGCCGCGCGATCCACGCGGCTTTGACAAACTGTCACGATTATTACGTTCTCGCGCGAGGAAAGTACTCATAATATCTATATTTGTTCCTTTCTCTTAAATATAGTCTTCAAGTTCAACTTTAATATATTTCATCAACTCGATACAGTTAAAACCTTGCGCATAACACTCAAAATATATAACTACATTTGAGATGTAATTTAGAACATTTTTACGTATAAAAATACATCAGTTTCTTAGATATTTCTATATTGTTCAACAAATCGAATACGAAATACGAAAAATCATCACATTTTGGTAATTCCAAAATTCCAAATGGGTGCGCTATTTTAAAAAATCCTTATTTGTCAAACCTATTCTCCACATCGATGCATCCAATAATTCGATCACAATTTTAAAACTAAATCCACGTTTCTCTAGCGGAAACTGCACGTCAATGGTCAAGGTCCTCTCGTTAGACCAGAAACATTATTTTCTCTATGTATTTCAGGGTCGAGGAGAAACGGTAGTTTCTCGCTCTTTCCTCCACTCTCTCTTGCCTTCTTCAATCGTCTCTCTTTCTTGTTCCCACTTCGCTTTCTTCCCGTCTCTATCTTTCCCACCGACATTCTCTCACTCTCTTTTTCCCTCGCAAGTCCGAAGATAAATATTTCGGTCACGTAGTACCCATCGTTCTCTCTCAAATGCCGGAGCTTGCAAGCTACGCGCTCAGTGCACCGCTCTGAGTGATATTTTGCTATTTAATCCTCTCTCGATGTTCAAGCGCGAGTTCACGTTCGTTCTCTCTTTGCACGTTTCCCATGCCCGGCACCGTTTCTCTAATTTTCAGGAGAAGACGTCTCGGTTCGCCGTCATCGGTGGGTTCTAGCACCTTCTGCTGCATCAAGCGAACCGCCAGCTTCGGAAAGCCATTCCCGACGGTGCAGGCAACGGCATAACCATCCACCCTCAACCATCCACTCTAAATCTAAACGAGGATAGCAGCAGCTTGCTTCACGGGTTACACGAGTGACCCGTCGACGATTTTTCTCGAGCAAATCCTGGCCTTTCCTTCCACTCGTGGTATTCGAGCAAGTTTGCCTCCCTTCTTCTTACTTCATTGTTATCTGTCGCCATTGTCATTCGTCGCTTGAGCAATTTTCTCGATAGCATATAACAGATTAACTCGTCTTTGTGTCAATAATGTCCGGAAAAGAAGCGGCTTTTCAACGCTCATCGAGACTGTGCAATTAATGTCAATTGATTCCGCCCGTGTTTTTGTTCCTTTCCATTTTTATATCGAGGAAGCTAAGATCGAAAAGTAATTGCTCTGGACCAATAACCACAATATCCGAAGTGAAATTAAGTCTGCGACTCGAATTCTAAACTTGAAGTCGGGAACCGGGCCTTATTATAGAAGTTGGTTGGAAACGCGCTAAATCACAGTACGTACAGACACACACGCTCGTGTGTATGTGCTCGTATTGATCTTTATGCGTTACATGAATAAAGTTCATGATATGAAAGCGGAGCTGTATCCATACCTTTGTCTACTTCTATAGGTATGAGTGCTCTAGATTAAAAGAAATCGCCGCTCTGTAGATGATAATTTATATCCAAATTTAAATTTTATTCTCCTTTGTGTGTGTGTGTTTTCAAAGTCTTATATTACTTTATATCAACACGTTAATTATTTCACTGATTGTATATTGTCAAATTTTCATTATTCGAGACTGCATCATTTTAAAATAATATAGATGTTTCGAAATTTCAACAATTGTTTGTTCCGTTTCTGCTATGATGTTACATTTCAATGAACGTGATGAAGCTTTAGCGATGCATTGATCTTCTGACTCTTTGAGGTTTTTGCGGTAATGCTTCTATGTCAGTTAAAAGACACATTTCTTTTTATAAAATCAACGAGGCGGCAGACATTCTCGCGAGCCACCATTCTTTTAACCTTTAAAGGTCGAGCCATAGGAGCATGGAAGAAGATAGAGTGGGAGAAAGAGTGCGAGAAAGAGAGAGAAAGAGAGAGTAATTACGCGCGGGGTCGACTATGAGCACCTTAAATTGCTCGGATGCACATCGTGATGAGCGACGACCGGGCGCGGGGAACTTTATTAGCAGCAGGTCCTATTTATAAACTAATAGTGATTTATAAACAGCGACCAAACAATGGCGCGGTGTGACCATGAATCACCGCAGCAGCCCGGTGAAAATCGCGGCGCGCCGCTGCGCCGCGAACACGTTAAGTCTTCGCGAAAATTAAAGAGCTTTCGCGAAAATTACGAGGGACATAGAAAACCGCGGCGCAGTAACGTCAAGACTTTTGCATACCATTTGCAACAAATTACGAAAGGAATGTTGAAGTTTGGACAGTTCCAATTTACTCCGTGCCGCCTGACACGGCCGTGTGCTTTGGATCTTTTCCGCCGGTACTAAATGTATTGGACGAAACGTATCGTAATTTGGCAAGCACAGTCAGACAGGCGTTGGTTGCGCACGAATAGTCTAGTTATTCGCGTAAGGGCATTGCAACAGATACAATTTCGATTCTGCAGTCTACAGATACACAAATAACCCTCTGAATATCACCCCCTGATATCACGATAGAAAGATACAGAAACGTGCGAAATACACTTTTTTTTTCTCATATTTGCGCTATCGGTATAAATGAATTTATTACTTTTCAATTTTTACCGTGAAGCAAAGGATCTAAATTTAAATCGAAAGGTGTGTAGCGCGTAAAAAGTATAATAAAAAGTTGAAAACTTTTCGAGGAAGCTTCGCTATGTAGCAAAACGTAGAACAACAGTATGTTCTTTCGTGTATCTTGCATAATATACATATATTTGCATGCTGTAGTCTTTCTTCAACGATTCTCTTTTGCACGCGTAGCATACTTTTCAAGACGTCTTTTCACGAGATTCCTGCCCTATAATTTTACCTCTGAATCATAACTTACATAAAATATTAGCAGGTTGCACGATGCGACGGAAGTTGTTAAGAACTCCGCTTCGCTTCAAGTTGAACAAAAAAAAAAGGAATTTTGTTTTATTTATATATACTGTTGGAGATTAGTACATAAAAGAAGCCATTTTTCCTATTGCGTATTTACCATGGATATTTCGACATTTTACGCTTATGGAAAAATTGACTTCAAACTGAATGAAAGAGAATCCGTACATAAAGTTTGTCAATCTTAATCAAGATCACCCAGTATGTTCGAATTGCGAGCAATCCAGCTACGGCCAATCTTCACCAGTAAACGGTCAAATTCGAGAAAAAGGAGAAAGCGAAGAGGCGAAGGCCCGTGCACCACGTTCGTTTCCCATCCCCTCAACTCACCACTTTACCCTTTTTATTCCACGAGATAGATAAACGGCGTTTCGTGTCCCTCGGAATAACCGACTGCGATACTGCGGCATGAAATTGGACGACGCTGTCACAAGAATCGCATTAGTCGTCGGGCGTAGCGTGCTGGAAAGTGCGCACACAAGCTAATTACAGGACAACACGAATGCCTCTAATTACTTTTATTCCAATTCCAACGAAATTTGTTGGAGCGGGGATTCCCCGCGGACGTGTATATCTATAATGCCCGCGACGAGTATGGGCGCGTACGGTGTAAGTATACGCGTCTGCACGCGCGTACCTAGCTGTGCATGCCTATCGACCACGGATGGTCCCTATCTATTAAAATTCGCGATCGAGGATAATCCGCAAATTGACCGAAATCTCGATGACAAAGCAGCGACAGCGTCGGTTAGTAGTTTCATAGGGTCGTGGGCATGGATAGTAGTCGTAACATGATAAAACCCGGTCACCAAACAGAGAGCTGATTTCTATCGATCGAATCGGTATATACCAGTCTGCTGAATTGCACAATTGTAGTGGAGTAGATCACAGAGATAGGAAGGAGTACCAGAATGAAGAACACAGTAAACAAGACGACGCAAGCAGGGGATATGGCGCTGATAAATCTTTAACTATCCTCAGCGCCGATACGACGACGTAATATGGCCATATTTTCTAATGAACGAATAGTTGAGAGAAAAAAATACTAAAAGTAAGCGGGAATGTAAGCGGAAGATATCGTTGCAGTTAATTATCATAGATTTGTCAGAAAAGATTTGTGCACGAAGAGGGAACGATGAATTATAAGCAAAAAAAAAAATATAACACTGTCAGTAGAAATTAATTTTATTTTCGGAGATTAAAGTCGTTTCTGATGAAAAAAAGGCTGCGACATTAAAGAAGAAGTTACTTGGGAGATTATCTGAAAATAGAAGTCATTCACCTTTGGAGGAACATGGCAGACGTCTTAAACGAAACTGAGATACTGATAGGATACTGGGAAAGCTGGTGCTCGCGCGGAATTGCTTTACTCTTCAGGGACGACAATCCCGTTCGTCTCTCTGGCATGCAATCGAATCATTCCTTCCAGATCAGCACCGGCCATCTACTGTCTCTACTATTAAGTAGTTTGTTCAACGATTTGGATCTATATATTTGCGCGAGGTGCAGATGGGGATCAGTTTTCAAATTAAATATGCTTTAAATCCTTCATATATCGCCAATGCATGAGACATAAGAGCAATGCGCACCTTTGGATGATTTGACGATAATAATTACATTAATTTTTGTTGTACAATTCGATTTAATATAAATTTGAATATTTTATATCACTCACTTCAAAGAAATATATTTACCCTTGATTTCCAACCGCTTGCAATTGTAAATGGTCCATTTTATACTTAATTGGCACTTGCAGCGAGAAAAAGATAAAAGAAGCGCGGTTCAAAGGAAAGTTAAATTAATACGTGTCGCATTAATTTGCCGTCAAGTCCGTTTCTTTCACGCCCCGTTACGTGACAATCATCCCCAATTCGTTTAATGAAATTATATTAACGTGAGCATTATCATTAATTACGGCTAACTTCCGCAAACAAGTTTAACGAATAATTCGATGGCGCGGTATTAGCGTGTGACGTATGAAAGGAAAATCGAAGGAAAATATACGGTAGTTCGGCGGGGCGAGCAGTGAAAGATCGGCTTTCGTAGGTCTAACGTTTTTGTAAGTCTGCGGTCGTCTACTTTACGTTGGTCAAAGGAAGTTCGCGGTGAGGTTGCTTTTTAGCCCTTCCAGTTTTTCATCACAGGTTCAAAGAAGATATTATGTGAGTAGAAAAAGAGAGCGAGAAAGAAAGAAAGAGCGCGCGCGCGCGCGCACGCGGATGGTAGTCCATTCCTCTCTATCCCGTCCAACTGCCCCCCAGCCGCTTTCGCGCCGCTCCTTTCTTCGGGTGGTATTTGAAAACACTCCCGCTCGGAAGCAGCGGGCTCGGTAAGTGCGGGCTGGAAACTTTGATAGGCGGCCACCTAACCGCCTTAGCGGGTTGGTAATTCAAACAAAGCTAGCCTCGTAGTGAACCCGCCGGATCCATAAATCGGTAAAACGAGAGCAAAACGCGTAGATTGAAGAAAGTTGGAGGTAATAGATAGGGAGGAGTAGGCATCCTACGGAATACCAAATGAGTGAGGATAGACGCCACCCAGTCACATATTCTGTACCCAGTGTCTCAACTCTCGACCTTTAATATCCCTCCGTCCTCATCCGCGATCCTTCCATTCCCTCCCGTTCAATTCCTAACCGTACTACGGTATTTCTTCTTCGTCAGCTAGTGAGTTTCTCTCCAATATTCTCAAGCTACCTAATTCTACGTGAGAAATAACTGAATTCGATTTGACCAAGTGACCAAAAGTCACTTGCGACGGAAAAGTAACGAGTACGAATTTAACAATTTTATTCGTGTACTGTCTGATTAGCTTTCTCAATGATCGGCAAACGTGACTTATAACATTATAAGAATCAACATCTGTACGCGAACCAATTAGATTATTATCCTGCATAAAGGATTAATATTATATTATTGCACCGATGCTGTGTAATACGATTTCGACTCTTCAACTTTACGGCCGAGGAAATTTGGATGAGATTTCCGCCGAGTTCAGTGGGATAGAACCTTATCGAGCTCGCGAAGACAGTTTCCAGCGAACCTTAAGAACTCTAGAACTAATAGCTGTGAGGACTTAAGAGGAAAGCTAGACGAATGAACGAAGTCGTGAAAAGTTTCGGATGGTTGTCAAAGTTCGTCACGAAGTCGAACGATGAACAGGAAATGCTATGTCTAATTGAGGGGCAGTAAGGAAACGATTGTGGCAGATAACCCTGACCTTATTTCATCTTCTTCCCTCAATGTTTTGTAGCAGCTTATTTTGTAAGTCCAGCATGACAAACATTACGATTATTAATCCAAATGTACCTACATCCTTTGTTGTGAGATAATATTACACTTTCCATTATTCGGTATATGTAATGTCAATGCAAGAGATTAGAAGCCGGTTATATGTGATGAGTAATCTCATCATAATGATACACCGCTAACTGCTTTGATAATACTGAATCTATTCTTCTTATTGCTATCCAGGCTTCACAGAATCATCTCACGTAACATATCATAAAGGTAAATTTGATGGAATTTGATTTGAGAACATTAATAGTGAATTTATTTTCATTAATATTACAAATTATTACAATAATTATTACAACATAATGTATTGAAACATACTTACCTTGTACATAAAAAAAAAATAAAAATTCTTTTGAACGAATGTATAATAAAAGCTCCATCTTATTTATATTCATAATAAAATAAATAACATAAAAAACGCAATGAAAAAAATATATTTTCTTATTTCTTTATTGCAATATTTAACGACGTTAAAATAATATAGCAATACTATTTTCTACAATAATAATTTGCAAAGTAACATTTGCATACTAGATAAAATTTTACGCATATATTATCTCTTATTGTCAAATTCAATTATGAAAAGAAAGAATATTAATGATATTTAAAAACAATCTTATCAGTGATTCGATATTATATACATATACATGCCTTGGAATTTTTTCTCTAATTTAATTTTTGATATAACTGTCCATATATTACGATGATACTGAAAACTTGAATAACCGCTAGTGACATAAATGTAAAGAAATAAAAATTGATGCTATGTCGCTGCGAGAATGCGCATAACCTGAGCACCACGTACACCATCAGACGACGCATCGAACGCACCAGCTGCACTCACATGCTCGTTTCATAAATTCTCGTTGGCGTAATTTGACTCACTGCATTTCTGAACTCTTTTATTACATCGTCAGTTCAAGAGCACTCCGCGCAGATGTGCGCTTGATTTTTTACGAGACTGCGTATCGCGTGTACCGTATTTTTTAATTACGAAAAAAATACGACTCATTAGAAAAAAACTAACGAATAAATTATGTTATAATCTTCATCGCTATTTAATTCTTGCCGTACTGTTAAGGACACGATGATTATTTACATATAAAATTGCGTTTTCTACTTCTTATATTATAAATATATATTAAATTATGTTAGATTTCAGTTATTTAGTTTTAACATTTTTTTAAATTTCACTTGATGTTTTCTGAAAAAAAAATTATCCTCTATAAAATAAATTCTGTGACTTTTATCATCTTGTTAATGCGGTATTAAGTCGGTTCGTCGTTCTTTCGACGTTATTGAGAGGTGCGCCCTAATCCGTACTAGCGGTATAAAAAATATTCATTTCCATTCTACACAGAAGCATATCGCGGTGAGCTTTGCGGCGAGTGATACTCGACGTTAGGTCATTAAGAGTTAAGTAGGTAAAGGATGTATCCATGGCGCGGTAGTAACTTCATATTACGTCGCCAATCTTTTTAATGCCGGCAACAGACGCGAAACGGTCACGCGAGAAAGAGCGTGATTTTCAACTAAGCGACTACACGGCGGAATGTAATCAAGCTTTACTAATCCGGGAAACAATGCAATAATGAAACTCAAATATTTTAAAACTCCGCTACCGCCGCCGACCGGAGAAAGCCAACGCGAATGCGCTGTAACGCGTTTGGGGATGGGCGCAACGTGCATAGTAAATGGATCGACCAATATTTGCGGGCTTTTGGCAAACAATCAAACAAACAGAACCTGCACGCCATGTTCGAACTAAATGTTAGTTAGCGCAAGTCAGGTGTGTGTCATTTCCATTAGTGGTGGTCGTGATTGTGTGGCTGTAACGTGCGCCATCCCTTGTTAGTCTCCGAGCATACATTATCCCGTTATATACTTAACGTACGGGAGCTTTAAATCTGTGTATGCACGATGTACATATGCCTATATCTTGAGCCCGGCACCCACCGTTGCTTTTTTCTTTGACATGAGATACGTTGTTAATCTCATTTACATTTCCTTGCTTACATCGCAGCAAATATTTAACGAATATGAATCACATGTCACTTGCTGTATGTGTTAAATTATTGTTTGTACTTTGATTTGGTATGCTTGATATTTGCGCCTGACAAACACAGTCAGGTATAATAATTATATACATTATATGTATAATTGTGTGTTTGCTTATATGACAAATTATCGTTTTATTTGTTTTTTTTTAAATATGTATATATGTATATATATATATATATATATATACATATATCTCAAATATTTTTATTAATTAAAATATTTTTTTGTCAGAAAAATTGATTTATATTCTTCGCAAATCAGACTCGACGAAAGGCGCTTACTAATTTAACACGTAAAAAAAAGCAATTATTTGTTTTAAGTAATAAAATATGGAGCAAAATAACAGATATAAATTTTTTTATGGATCATAAAGAAAGTTTTTCACTGCACATAAGCAACCATTAGCAATGAAATTCCTTCTTCATTACGCGAAACTAAAACCAGAGCTTCGCCATAGTTCAGCCATATTTTTCTTCCGCGCGGTGTAATCCGTCCGACAGATTGAATCGTCACGGACGAGGTGGATACAGCTACGTGGAGAGACAGAAACCTGGGAACGACTTTGATAAAGTTATCGTGCGCCGTCCGACAACACGCCGCATCAAGAAGGAACTACCGATAGCGAGTGTCTCTCGCGCCAGAAAGTTTATATCGGCAACATTCGGACGCGCGGTCGACGTGGTTTTCAGTCTCCGTTCAAAAGCTGATGAACGTGTGCCCGCTCCGCGTATCACCGGGGATTGTAAAGAGCAACGCTTCGGCGCGCAGCGAGCTCCGACGGTCGGTGCTCTCGTTTCGCGTATTTACGAGAAGCACACATCGTGCTCGTATCCACCGCCGACGCCGCCGCCGCCGCTTCCCCTTCCCCTTCCCCTCCTATTCACATAACTCATCGTCCGGTGACCCATATCCAACTAATTTTCAGATAATTAATATTTCAGTCGCGGCTTTGTTACGCGCGAGTTAATTTCGATTTGGCCACGTTTCAGTTTCCCGCAGTTCTCCTCCGCTGCCGACCACCCCGACTCGTCCCGCGCGCTCGCCGCCTCTGCCCGCTTCATCCTGCAACCGCCACCCTCTATATAGCAACCCCTCATCGCCGTCGTTACCCCGTGCGGCCCTCTCATGACCCTCCTACCCTTTCCCCTCAGTTAAGCCGTTTCCCGTGAAAAGCGCCGTTCAACCAACCGTGCGCATTCGTACGCGAAGTGCGTGCATAATTTATTTTCAGCATGCTTTAAAGCTCCAGGCACGCCGAAACGACCGCCCCGAAACGCTCGTTGGTCAACGATCCTGAAATCCACGGCATCGATGTATCGCATGTCGCTTGTTATGTTTTCATTCGCATGATACAATGAAGGAGGAGTAACAATTTCGCATCTTAACACGATTCGCGATCGATTCACGCTATTACGCGCGATAGAGATGGTTATTATGCTCTCGCGGATTTTCCGCGTGCTAGGATTAAATAAATGAGCGATGAAACGTTCGCGCTGCGATCGGAAATCCGCGCACAAAGCTGATCTTTTAATGGGTCGATTTAATCGCCATAATGCATTGTAAATAATTTTAGGATAATATTCACATCTCTCTGGCAAATATATTTTTGCAGCCTACGCCGCGTATATTGTCGTTTACTACAATGTGATTTCATGTGATCACATTTGCAACAGCGACTCGTGGATCATTATAACAACAAATTCAGCATATGGGAAAATGAATACGCGATAAAAAAAAGCATTAAGTATACATAAATGTTAACTTTTATTAACGTATTAAAATATAGGAGCGACTCAATGAGATAATTAAAACGATTATTTAGTACGCGAATATGTGAAATTTAAGACAGAATTAAATAAACGATTCAATATGATAAAATATGATTTTAGTAATTTATCATTGCAAGGAGAGAAACTGTATATTATATATATTATATATATATATATATACTGTATATTATATATAGAAATTCGCATCATCATTAATATCGCAATGATAAATTTATCATTAGCGCGATTAAACCGACGAACTTTAATATCGGTTGAGCTTTCTATTAATGTAGTACATATCATGGTCAGAAAATCGCTGCTCGATATTACACATAGCTATCACCTGTTTATACCTCTCCCTATGCATTCCCCTTCGTTATGTTTTGCAAAATATACATACGCAATATTTACGAGAGAATAAAATGTTTTTTCCTGCCCGTTGAACCGTGCTCCGTTGTTTCATAAAATATCAGATTTCTTCTGTGTATTACCCAAATGCACGTTTACATTTATAATCCTACCATCTTTTGGGCATTTAACCATCGTGAAAGTTACAAAAACATAAGCGGTATAAAGATTTAAAAAACATTTCTCGTCGGTTTATCATAAACGCCTGTTAGACGCTATTTGCATATAAAATATCAAATGGAAACAGAAGTTATTTATCAAGAATATAAGAGAAAATATCGAAAAAACAATGAATCAAAAATATATTTATTATATTTACGACTCTAACATAATATACATTTAGAATTTTAACACAATTATAAATTTCTTTAATATATAAACAAAATAAATATCTTAAACTTAACGATGATTTAATATACATTTAATAAATATTTCAAGAATGATTTTATATAAAAAAGAATATTAATGAATACCATAATGAAAAGTTACGCGTGATATATTATATTTCAGATATATACTCCAAGAAATAATTTGTCGCTTCCTACATCGGATTAATTGAATAGCTATCATGCACGGATTTGCTAGTGTCATTGTATCCTGTTTATTATTTTAACGTGGCTAATGGAAATGCAAGCACTGAACCGTTAGCAATCACCGATTAATGTTTCATATTGAATATGTGTGTATATGTAGGAATAAAGCCATTCTCCTGTAAAAGAGGCTTTCCTGCTTAGATCATTGGCTATATATTGAAAATCATTGTTCATAATAATATTTATTTAGTAAATTCATATTTATTTAGTAAATTCATATTTAGTAAATTCAAATAACATTCCATTGAATGCATCTGATTAATTTGAATAACGAGAAATAATCAAAAAAATATTACAAAATGTTTCTTAAATCCTCTTATTTTTATTTTTGTTAGATATAAAATCTCGAAATACATGTAAAAAAAAATAAACCGTGATTCTGACTCTAACCAAGGCTGCAAGGCATTAAGAAATAGAAATTTATCTACAAAAATTTGTATAAGTGACTATTCGTCCTAGATTTGCAAATGCTTCTGGCAGAGATTTATATTCAAAAACTGAAGAATATTTCTCTGTTGAGAAGGATGAAAAACAGTTTCGAGGAACAATACATTCTCTAACTAAACTGGGCGCAAATTCATTCCCTTCTAATATCACGGAAACCACGTTCATCTTACCAAAATATTCAGAGAATAGCTAGTCGTAGAGTGAGACTGTGCTCGCCGGGGGTTGATGGCTCAGGATTGGGTTGGGAGTCTTCGCGTCACCAGGAAATGGCGACCGTTTCCTCTCCGTATCCTCCCTACCGTCTCTTCCCGCTGAGAGTTTAACTATGCAGTGTTTCTCAACCTTGCTCTTCCTTTTCTTAAAAAGACTATGAGTACTTGTCCGTGAAACCGGATCTCTTCTAATTCTCTTCTTACTTATCGTTTACGGCAAAGTAATAAACATGAATTTATCGATAGTATTAATTTTTTAATAAAATAAATAATATCGAACTATCCATTTTGCTGTTTATTATGTTTTAGTTATTCATTAAAAAATATTTAATATTTTATCTAATACATAATTTAAGGGTAAAAACATCATAAATATATTGTACATTTTACTAAATTAAATATTCTAGAAATATTCTAAATATTTAATTTACTAAATTAAATATTCTAAAGGGCACTTTATATAATTTTTAATTAAACAAAATTTATCATTATATTAAAAGCATCACAATGCAATTAAGTTTAATTGAATACTTGTCATTACGATACAATCTCTGAAAATTATTCTCTATTTACTTTGGCGATACACCTGAGCACAAGATATATGATAAGAATGTGAAGGATTTCTGGAAAATACTCGAATACAATGGAATGAGAAACTAGTATAAACAGGTGCGATTACTGATATTAGTACGATTTTCAGAGTTCAGTCCCGAAATAAACATCCGGGCATCAGGCAAAATAAGCTCCACTCATTTATAACTTGCTGTCTACGAATTCGTACAAAGTACAAAACGCATATCTCATCTGGCAATGTTCTCGCGTTCTCGAATACGCGGCGCGACCAGGTGCTCTTGGAGCCACCTCCGAGAGAGCACACTAGTGCAGTGGGATAGACGCGGACAGCTATGAATAAATCCGAATGTACGACATCTATAGATGCGTCGAACATATCATGCATGTATACCGCGGCTAGGTATTCGCTTCTTTACTCGCATCGATATTGCATATCGGGGCACAATTTCTCAGATCATTACATCTCGGTGGGAAAAGGAGAGGAAAGTGGGACGGGATACGTGTTAAATCATGCAACCGCCACCTCCACCTCCATCACCAGAATTCCCTTCGTGATTTTTCCGTGTCGTCGATGCCGGCGCGACCATACCCACCGAAGGGACGTACAAAAAGGCAATCCTGCCAGGACGGCTACGTGTCGCTGAATTTAAACGTCTGCTTAGTGGGCGTCGTGCATTGTTGTCGCCGCATTCGGATCAACATGTCGTGTATATCGTGCACACCGATACACAATTAACTGTATTGACGCGTTTGTTGGATATGCGAAGTCTTGCATGTACATTCCTATGAATTTCCTATTTTGTATACATAGCGTATCCCGCGCGATACTGAAATGACAGTGCAGTTGTTTAACTCGGTACGCGCGTTTTACCGCCGAAACGAAGGATAATAATGAAATACACGTGTGATATATCTAACGAGATATCTAATAATGCATTTATTAAAAGGACGCATTTGTTTACAGCGCTCTTTCCATGCATTGCTTATTCACGCTGGAGAAATCTACGTCAAAATATAAGAATAAACGTAAGAAATACACGCTGACATTATGCTCGACTCTTACTGCTCAGTCCACGGTATTCCGATTGTCACGGAGATTAATACTGATACGTAGGTGAGATTTTAAATATATATCGACATATATACATCGAATCAACATTGTTCTTGTCTAATATTTCTTACTTCTAAACGTATATTCTCCCGATGACTCACGAAGACAGCTTTATTGAGAGCTATAGGAATCGGTCGTCCTACTTCAGTTTCTTCTATATACTGTCAGATACTATTTCGTATAAAATGTTCTTCGTAAAACAACATCTAACGAAACCTATCTAACTCCGTGTATTTACGACCATCCGATCCACACTGTTTTTATTGAAATGTATCACCCATTGTGGTAACGGGTGATACGGACTTTGCTCGTGATCGTTACCACTAAAAAGGGATGGAGTGAAAGAGAGAGAGAGAGAGAGAGAGAGAGAGAAAGAGAGAGAGGAAGAAAGAGCCAGTGTAAGATTGGATTTCACGTTTGGTTCGAATACGTACCAGTCGAGAAAAATCGTGAGCCAACGTTCCGTCTTACTCAGCAGACATCTCGAGCATTCGCTTCGGAAGGATACATTGGTAGGTACCTCGGTAGGATATAGGTAGGTGGGCATTATCGAGGAGGGAGACCGATCGAACCGTTCGAATCGAATTTTGAAGAAACGACCAAACGCGCGCTTCAATGGCGCGAGAACCGTGCACTATGACAAACACGGGACGTAAGGTGGAAAAACCGGTAGAAAGATGAATCTGTAAAACGACAGCAAGCTTATCAAATCGTCGAAGACAATAGTCTTGTAACGTCTCAGCGGACACATGTGGAAATCAAGTATAAAATGACTACACAAATATGAGTCAGAGAAATAGACTGATAATAGCAAAGAGAAATACTTATAATGCATTAATAAAACAATACATACGCTGACAAAAAAGATTTTTATAAAACTGCTAACGTATAAAATGTTATCCAAAAGGCATAAATAATTTTGACGGAAGAGAAAATGGAATTTTACTAACAAAGCCATGGAATCTGAAGATGATACCGAAGAAGAAAACTGACTTAAAATGAAATGCAAAAAAATCAATATTACCAGAGTCTCAAAGATAACAACGATGCAACTAATGCAATGCGAATTAATGAATAAATTTTGCTCCAGTGAAGAAGATGGAGATACAAGATTGACGGTCAACGAAGTCCATAACGAATCGAAGAACAACCGATGCGAGAAAATGGCAGGAGAGCAGGTAAGGAGCGACCAAGGAAAGGACTTGAGTTTGTCGAAATCAGACTAACTTAGCTTAGCGCCGACTTCCAAGAGCATCGACTTCACCGATGGAAACAGCCAATACCCGACGGGCTGCTGGCTCCTGATTTCGTTGGCTGCTGTGGGCCGCCTTCGTAGCCCCCAATAAGCCGAAAGATGGGAGCAAATATTGGCGGGCGGCAAAGTAGGGCGGGGGTTTGCTCAGGCTGATGCAAAAAACGTCGTCAGAAAGATAAGGAAAAACTCACGGAAAAACCGAATCGCTTAGCTCGTATTAGGAAGGACAAAGAACTGATACGAAGCGAGCGTGAGCGAGAAAGAGAGAGAGAGAGAGAGAGAGAAAGAGAGGAAGAAAGAGAGAGTAAGAAGGCAGGCGAAACGAGGGAGGGGTGGAGAATGCTGGTGACGCGAAAGAAGTTGAAGGACCGTCGGTGAAGCCAACGGAAGTGGCAGGAGGTTTCTCTCCTGGGATAAAGAAGACTAGATAGGAGAAAGGAAAAGACTGTGGCTGTAAAAAAAGAAAGACTGAGCGAGTAAGCGAGGGAGGTGCGCAAAGATAAGAGAGAAAAAGAGAAAGAGATAGTGATAAAGGGGTGAGGAGAAGGGGGAATTAGGACAAACGGATAAGTAGGAGAGGTGAAAGCGTCGAGTGCGCTTATTTGTCTTGACACGAATTTATTTTCCCGTCTGAAGAAACCCGGGATGACGCCGCCGTCTCTTGCGCGCGTCCCGTGGGATACTTATCCCACTTTGTTATGTCACGAGGTCCCACGGTGACGAGGAAGGACACATCATTTTGATGCGAGAAGTAGGCAATCTGCGATCTTCGAACCTTCTGTTTTGCTAATGGTTCGATGTTGCTTACATTGTACTGAAAATCTTTCCTTTATCGCCGACAAAGCAGTTAATAATTCTCCTCATTTCCTGTAATAGATTTGATAATATCGGAATATGTTATGCGATGCTTGGGTAATGTCAAACTATTAATTTTATTATTTTAATTAGACTCATAGATTGTGACAATATTACATTGATTTAATGAATTCGATAATACTAGCAATAATGTCTAATTGGAGTTTTCTAATTGTAAAATATGCTCGTTTATATTTATTTTCTACATAAAGGACGGCTTGTTTTGTAAGACATTTATTGGCCCATCCACGTAGATCTAGAGTTCCGACGGCCATCGTGTTACGTGATTTTTCTTGTAAGCAACTCGACGGAGACAGATCGCCCTCGTAATTGATGAAACGATGGCAAACAGCGTCGAAAAAGAATTGTGACACACACGGTTAGCAATCCGTCTTACAATTTCACGAGTAACTTGCGCATTTACGCTTAGGTAACTTATCTGACATGTAATGTTAAAGTATTCGCTACAGGATTGTCTTCGACAAATGCAGCGAGTGAGCATGCTTTACTCGACGTATATATTCGCATCATAGTTATCGCGATTTATCATAACGCTGGGACCGCATGAAAGATACATTAAGATTGCCAGACGGTGAGCTTTCGCGAAATTCTACTCGTTCCGTTTCGGATGAAAGCGACTTGTGATACCGGTAAGGTGGACCACGTCTTTCACATTTTTGCCTCGAGCGAAAATGTACGAGCTTCGGTAAAAGTGGCACTACTTCAAACGAACTGCCTAAAGATAACCTGCTCTCTTTGCCCGCGGCGCACACGTACTAGTACTATTTTTGCAACGGCAAAACGAAGCGTATTTCAGATTTTGCAATCCCGTAGTACACCTGTTAGAATCTCCGGAGCGTGCTACGTAACCTAATCCTAATAAGTCGGCCTTTAAAAAGTTTCGTAATTCTGTCAACGAAAGTAAGATGACTTTACGGATGAAATCAACAACTTTTGTGCAAAGTTTTATGATAATAATGCCATAAATTATAGTATTACAAATATCAGAGAGTAGAGATATGAATATTAAAAAAACAAGCAACTACTTTTTTGATACAAGTCATATATTCCTTTTTTTCTATAGTTAATGCTTTGGATATTTTATTTCATTAATTAAAAGAGAAATCAAATGTATCTAGTCAATGAATGTAATGCAAAAGATCTATAATGCACGCGTGGGTGGGTATACATATAATAGAATAAAAAAAACAGAAATTATTCCATTCATCATTGATTAAGAAAGGAATATTTCTTCCCCCTTTACAATTGCTACATCATATTTCGACAGAAAATGAAAAATTTTAACAGGAAATATGATCGGACTTTTGATAACGGATTAATTATTATTCGTATCCGAGAAGTGAATGCATGTAGTACTTTTGCTCGTTAGTATCATGATCGTTCTCCTCACGAACCGTCTATTGATTATCGTACGTACGTCTAAAGCTCAGGGATCACACGTCATCTGCACATTAATGCAAACGATAGAATACGTATCACATTGCACGTGGACTATGTATATATATTGTTGATATTGAACCATTGTACAAAAGAATTACGTACCAGATATATTATATTTTTACATGCTCAAATATAACAAGTAAGTTGTCTGTTTCTAATTTTATTTATAAAACACATCTTTCTTTCATCAAATAAATTCAATTAAGAGAAGAAAGTAGCTATCTTTTCTTATGAAATAAATATAATATATAAATGTATGTCTGTGCACTAAACGCGGCACAATTTAAAATGTTAATTTTGTACTAAAATATTTAATATTTGCCACAAGAATACCGCGTATATACCTACTACGATATAAAGCATAAAATAACATCAGAGAGGNGGGAGGGAGTGAGGGAGGGAGGAAGAGAGAGAGAGCTCTCGTAGCTTATTACAGCTATATCTCCGAAATAGCATGATATTATTAGACTATAAAATATGTAACAGTATATATTTACATATTTAATGGCATGGATCCGGCGCGATCGAGAAACGACATCAAAATTCCATCGTCGCCCGCATAATATACGATTATCCTTGCCATGATCGATGCTTTCAAAATCGAGATCCATTCATGCGGTTATGTAGGAGGAAATCGAAGGTCTCCTCCATATTCGGCAGCACTTGAACTCTGGCCGAGAGCGCGAGTCTCCGTAATTACGGCTTATCCGTAATCGTGACTTCATCAGATCTCGGCACGTGGATTTCGAGCGATGCCTTGCTTGATTACTTATCGGTTGAATGAAAACGTCTACGCCTGAATGGATCACCCTGAAAAATAATATGTATGCATCTGCACCCTTACGAGAATGGCAGCGTGCAGAGAACGATTGAGCGCCGAATAGAAAACATTCGGTGGATACACAAGTATGTGAATCTATAAGTGTGGAAAATCAATGAATATATGGAAAAGGATTTCTAGAGCGACCGCTTAGAATATGTAAATACATGAAAAAACAACGAGTATGAAAGTACATAATTCTTTGTTACAATTCTCTATATTTCTTTGATATATCGTATGACATAAATCTGATATACAACGCGAACCAGATTCTGTACATAAATTATTTCTATAATTTATCTCAGCGTGGCGACTTTTTAAACGTTGTAAATATATTGTGCCAGGGTCTCAAGACATTCGCGGCAAATTACTTCTCTTTGACCAACTTCGGCCATAACAATATCCCTTTGCATTCTACGTGCGCATAAAAGCCTGTTGTATGCGTTATTTATGGCGCTTTGTTCCTTTGCCTCCATTTTTTTCGCTATATCTCTATGAGCGACCAATAGTACACGCCATAAGGCGAGAACGTAAAGGACATCGAAGACGATAAAAAAGATGAAAGTTGATCGTATCGGAGATAAAAGTCATATTTGCCCGGGATAAAGATATGGATAGACGGTAAGTGAGAGTAATCTCCCAATTAAATCTTTGTTGTACTTTCGGATACGCGAAGTTCTTCTTGCAGCGAGCCGCCATCAACCTACATGGGATTTTCCGGTGAAACGGAGGTAAGCTTGTAAACTACATGATTTATGGTTCGCGGCATATCTGATGTTTAACCGCGAAATTTTTATTTTACATTTGTAGAAGATATTTTTTATTTTAGTTAAAAAAAATAATTAATAATTATTTCAACAATATAATTATTATTAATCTTTGGCCATTATACGCCTTCATAAATATAAATGCAAATTTGATTTGAAATGTAAAAAGCCCGAATATGAGGAATATGTTGAGCCACGCATGTCAAGTTAGTGATGTATAAATGTTTTCCACAGATGTCCAGTTATTGGACGTTTCGTACTGTCGCATCGTTTCATTAAAATTATATACAGTTTGCTGCCCGCAAGTGCATAGTTAAATGCGAATCATGGACACGCACGTGTCTACATACACACACCCTATCAGCCGGATCGACTCCAGCGTGGCTTTATTAACGCTCCTTTTACGAAGATGTGCCGCACGTTTATTTAACGACCGTATTCGACTTGTTATTTATTGCCATTTATTTCATTACTTCGGTTTATTGAATTTCTCAGTTGTATTAATAAAATGACGATCAACGCATCCGGGTCATTTAATTACCATTTCCACGAGTTTGCTCGTGTATTTATGGCGGCAGTATTATTAAATTTTAGAGTTCCTTCTTTCATTAATAACTAGGTCAAGAAGTTTACTGAGCATCCACAATTGCTTTACTAAAGCTTTATTCGCATTCCATCTACTAGTACAGTTTTAGGTAGTTCATATTTAGTATTATTTACGTGCATATTTCCCACGACTTTAGCTGCATGCGATGCATGCGATTAAATAAATATTTCATATCATTTTCCAGTGATTATAAAAAGTATTTTTCAATCTTTATCTCGAGTAATTTTTATTCCATAGTAGGGAATTTTTCAGAAAGAAGAAACGTTACACAAATGCTTTTTTATCCGCTGCATATTTATAGAGATAAGCAAACATATTGTAAAATAAATGAGGAGTGTACCAATAAGGGGTGGTATTTTCTAGCAAAGGAGATCAAAGCTATTATGTGGCCTTTTATAGAGGTTACAGAGTAATATCGTCTTTCTTTTCATTTGCAGAAGATAAACATCTGATATCGATGGATCTATTAACGGTTATTGCGAAATTGATCTCAAAGATAAGAAACACGACTGGAGAAACGCGACACGTGTAACATTTGTACTTATTCCGAAATAAGCGGTAGGCGTTTTGACACTAGTAAAATAGTGATACCGTACGAGGAAGCCGTGAAAAGCACACCCGCGCGTCTTATAACGCTTGCATTGATCGGGCTAGAACGCTTACGGCGAAGCTTACAGGGAAATCGCATTAAGTTTAGCCGCGACGCAATTCATAATTCCATTATTAACCCTCGCGAAAGCGGAGCGCCGATGGGTCGCTTTGTTCGGCTTTAAACGAGCGGTTTTACGTTATATCCGGCAGCTTCCTAAGCTGAAGCCGAGCCCGAGGCGGGAACGGCAAGCGCTCGCTTCTAAAAGATCACAAAATCTTCGTTAACTTTAGTAGCTGTATATATTCGGGACTTGAACAGAACCCTGCCACTTATGGTATAGTCATTTCTTCACCGTATCACGAGGAGACAGTTCTATCTAAAGATCGACTTAAAATTTTTATTCCATCTTATTCGTTATTCAGCTTTGTTGAACGGATAACATCTGCGAGACAATCGTAATTTATTTGTTTAGCGAGGATATCCGTTATTCATTATTATCAGCAATATACCTCGAAATATTGATTCGCTAGAAATACATTACATACACGCATCTTGCTAAATAATAAAGTTATATGAGCGAGATTACAGATATCGGTAATGTAATATTTATTAATAGCCGTAATATTACTTCAGTACAGTAATGATTATGACGATATGTTTATGATATTACAAAGATTAACTGTAGTACATTATAATCACGTTTATGGTTTAAATGCGTGAGCGTATATTACAGAAAGTGCTATTTTTGTATCAGATGATACACCCACATAATACGATATTATCGAGCATATAAAATTAGAAGGCGAAACCCCGAGCTGAATTATTTTATGTTATAGATATATGTATATATATATGCCACTTCTCACGTTTTTACGTATAAACGAATGTGCACATTTTCCGAATAAAAAATTTCGCATTCTAACGCGCGAAGTTTTGCGGGTGTTATTAATGCAACGCGAGTTTGCTCTATTTCGGGTCATTACTTTTATATGACTATCCTCGAATCGGAGACTCGCTTGAGTGTGAAATAATGGACGAATTATTCTCATTGCCAACGATTAACGACAATTACCAAGATGATATTTGCGTCACATTTATAAATGAAGAGTGTTTTCATAATCTCCAACGTTATTAAACCTTTGAATACGAAGTTTATCCAATGTTAGTCATAATTGTTACAAGGAATTGAGGCATGCTTGAACATCTTACCTTAATGAATTTTAGATAATTCCTCGATGAGACGGAATAAGGTAGTATTGTCGAGATACACAAACACTCATTTATTTTCATGATATTTGTTTTTCGATTAAAGAATATATTTAATATGAATTGATTACAAATTCAAACTTAATGATAGGGGTAAATAAATTATGAATCTTTAATCGAACATCGATTTTAAGCTTGCAATAAAACGTAGACGCGATATAACGATTAAAATTCGAGTTCAAACAATGGTTTCTCGCCTAGCGTATCGATTAATAAACGTTGTAATTAAGGTAACATGAATATTCATATATGTATTATAATTGCTGAAATAACATACAACGATGTTATCCGATGCTTATATTATAGTAATGGTATTTCTATATTTGCACATGTGGATCGATAAACTATTGAAGCTTTAAGAGATGAAGAATAATATTTGAATAATTGACTAATTTGCTTAGCAATAATAGTAATGTTTAATGAAGTCAATGTTTTAACATATTTTAACAAAGGAGTTTTGACTTTTGCTCTTCTCAAACTGTCAAGTTTTGTTGGCAACTTTCGAAATGTGTATATAATCAGAAAAAGGCAAAATCAATGGTGATTAACGTAATATGTAATTAGCTTTTTTTCTCATATTATTACATTATATTTTATTAGAATTTAATTATCGTACTTTTTATTGAACTAAATACGTGTATGTCAAACGTCCTTTATCACTTTCTATCTTTCATATCTAAACTTTAAATATAAATACAAATAAAATTGTGTAAATTATGTTTTAACAAAATCTACAAATTCTATGCAGTTGTGAAAAAAATGAAATATTTTTTCAATATGATATTGCTAAATTAAAGCATGTCAAAAGTTTATAAATCATGAATCGCGCGTCGATAAATGCAAAGTCGGGAAATAATATAAAATTATCTAAATTGAAGGTGTATATTTGAACAAACGGACATTCGCGCACGAATTCGTCTAACCGCTGCACCCGCTCTCTTTGCCTCAGCGCGGATTCCATTTTTTTCCCCTCGGTAAATCCATCAATTTGAAATGCAGACGGATGGCGCGCTTGACCGGCGGAAGGATAAAAGGGGCGGTGGGAGAAACGAACCGTGGCTGCAGCCACCGGGGTTGTTGGGTAGGTAACGCTGCGTTTGCAGTTAGGAAAGGCGAGTAGGAGGGTTGCTAGCCAGGCATAGCCGTACAGTACAAGCAAGCAAGCAAGCAAGCGGGCAAGCTTTCGCTATAGAATGCATTGAATCGCACCGAACTAAAAACAGCTTTCTGAATGTTTTATATACGAGACTACACGACCGAGGCTCTGCAGCCCTCTCCTCCGCCATCGTTGTAACCTACGTACGCAATCCCCTTGCGTTATCAAACTCTCGGGTTTATGGTGGCGCGGCTCTCCTCTCTGCCCTTAACATTCCCGCTCATCGTCTTTTCGTATCTCTCTCTCATATACGCTACGGCTCGGTTTCATTCTCCGTCGCTTTTTACAATTCTGCACTTCGCTATTTCACCATATGTGCGCTTTTGCATCGTTCAGTTGTGTTGCACCAGCTTCCATGTTACAGTATCAAGCGTCTCTAGCGAGATGTGAGCATATTATTCGAGCAAAAGATACATATTATCAGTTTCCGCGATCGGCTGAATAATTTCGTGATGTGTTTATAAGAATTATCCAATGAGAAACGTCAGAATATTAATTAACTACGTATTATTTTCGCATGCCATTTCTGCCACGCGTACAATAACCACAGCATTTGAGCATTATTTGTTAGGGATGTACCGTGAAAGCGAGGAAAGCGAGGGTAGGTTACATACACAGACAGTTCTGATGCTATAAACGGTGAAACTTGAATTGTTTACTTTAAATTTCATTCAGAGCAACACAACTTGTCTTCATTGCGCGCGTGTACGTCTCTGTCGTTCTCTTTTCCTTTCACCACCTCATTACCCTTCCAACTGCTTCCTCTTACCAACCTACTCCCCTTTCGTCCTCTGTACCTCACACCACCTGGCGCGTTGAAAGTTTCGCACTGTGCAGTTTGTCACAGACCCCCCCGTAGCTTAGGCTGGCAGGTGCGCTTACCGCGTAGGTATGGACCGCGGCTCGCTTGCGATTAATGGAAAACGACATAAGCTCCGCTGATTCCGCCATCCTTGCCGCTAATGACCTCGAACTCCGTCAGAAGGATGAGATCTTCGTTTCACTCATTAACGGCAAATCCGTGACGGGAAGGGAAATCCGCCGTACAGATGGAGTACGATACGAAACTTACGCGAAACAAGATTGAGAGAGGGAGAGAGAGAGAAAGTTTGTTTGACGATCCAGTGAATCACGTTTCTAGAAAGTATAAGTACCCGTCCGATGCGGTAATAGCAACAATTTATTATCCCTTGGGCGCTCGGTACACGCTTTTAATGACGTTAATAACCAGATAAAGACTCTAAACGCGTACTCCAGTCATTCATCGCCATTCGGAGGATTATTGAACCCATTTGAAACGTTGCTTTTACCACGTACGATCGTAATGCGCGATGTTAAATTACTATCCGCCGTGCTAATTTTCACCGAGCAAAGTTCGCAAGTTGTGCAGATCTATGACGCCTAATGCATATATAGTTGGATCAAATCGATCTTCTTCCTTGTGACATGAGATCTGTCGAATTACTTTGAATCATGATTAACAAGAAGATTGTTATTAATGAATAACATTATCATAATGAACTTTGTATAATCTGCGGCTTATCGGAATCGTCGTGAATATAATTCGTGTATGAAAATTGTATATCATTGTCATTTCTTTAGATATATATGTAGACGTAGCCACGGCAACGTATTGCCATTAGCTATTAGCGATGTAAGACTTCATAATAGTGCATATCAGCGAAACACGGACCTGCCGGCATTCGATGATGTACAATACTGCGACATAGTACCCAATTATAGATATCCCATTGCTGAACTTCGATGCTTCCGTATCTTGTTTCGTTGTGTATCTGTGTAAGATACAACGACGATATATGTGATGTTACGGTACTATCATTGATGCGTACGCATGTACTGAATCAGTCGATGCTTGACGCTCGATGGAAAATGACTAGGGAGGTCAATGACAAATGCCAATAATGCGATTGCAGTTAAGCGACATTGTTCTATAATAGATTTCATGATAATAACATTATCATTGTAATATTATACATAAATGCATAATTAAGTTGAATATATATGCACATGATATAATCGCTACATATACGGCATTACGATTAGTAATTGTAAATTTAATAATTCTAATTTTGCATTGGAAATTATATCTGACAAGACTGATTTGATTTAGAGGAAAAGAGATTATCTAGAGAGAGGACAAATAAATATGTTTATCTTTTTTTGTTGTGAAGCAATTACGTAAATTAAAGATAAAGTGAGAACGACAAATTATAATTGTATCTCCATCTATGCTGTATAGTTAAAAAAAAAATATTTAAATTTAATTTAAATTAATAAAATTTAAATAAAATTTAATTTAATTTAAATCAACTTACTTATTTTTATCTATCTTTGAAAAAAATCTAAAACCAATCATTATACATATACAATTGAGAATTATGTCGAGGATAATAATAGTAATAAAAACGAAAGTTTCGGAAACTGAAAAAGTTGATGCTTATAAATATGTACATATCTTATAGAAACGTGCATAAAATGTTTCGATATATTCATAAGCGATTAATAAATATACGGCGCGCTACTGCTTGCTTGCCAAACTCGAGTGGCTTACTCGAACGAAGCCAAAACCTTCCCCTTTCGCCGAGTTCCATCAGCAATCCTTCCCCTCCCTTCACGAACTCGCGCCTTACTGCCGCCGGTGGTTAGTTTTCGGATATGGGTAATAGTAATTCGTTTCAGTTTCGGCGCACGGAGCACCGTAGGGTGGGTTCCTAAATCATCAGATAATTACTTTGGTAATTAATTACAACTCTGTTGGGCCGTGGACCCACCAGCCACGCCAGTAGTAGTAAAGTAAAGGGAGAGAACGTGCCCCACTAATAAACGAGCCGTCGACGCGCCTCTCGCTCCTCTTGCCGACGTGCGCTCGTCGCGTCCAACCCACTTTCCATTATTCTTCCTATTATAAATCACTCATCAACTCTTTTTAACGCGCTTCCTCTCCACCCCCGTTCCTTCTCGCTGCGCGTCGCCGCCGTTGCCGCCGCGCAAGAAGCGAGAAGCTGTGCTCAACGTCGCTCATGGATCACCTAAAAACCCTCACCGCCAGAGGAATGGATCGCTCTTACTTTGACTTCGATGACAATTATACTGTCTAATGGACGATACGAGATTACTAGATAGATTACATCTGTCTTAGATATCAGATTATTAGGCTATATTATGAAGGCCGTTTCATTCTACTTAAGAATATCGAAGATTGAAAGATTTTCTTAAAATGTTTAATTAAAAGATGTCATATTTAAAAAAATGTCAAGTTAATTATCTGCAAGATGTAAAAAATGAAAAATATGACATTAAAAAAAAATATATATACACAAAAAAATTAAATATACGTTGACTGATGAGCAATCATTTGAATATCGTACAACCGTAGGTTTGCAAGTTTGACAACACAGATCGTAGAAGTTCTTTGAGACATCGTGACAACTTAGGGCTCAAGGCTTCAGTAACGAGGTTTATAAGATACATCTCAATCCAGGAAGTTACCAAGCAGTTTCGGAACGGCTACTAGCGCTCACATAAGTTTCTAAGTTGGCCGTCCATTAGTTAATTGTGGTTTCCGGATCAGGATTCTACCAGACATCGCGTGTCTTTACGACAAATTGCTAAGAGAAAGCGGTTTAAGAGCGTATGCCGCTGGTATACTACGGTGGAGATGGAGTGAGAGTATAAGGGTAGGCTGACTGAAGTGATGTCGTACGCTGGGGTAAGTTTGACGATCCCCGCATACCACGTTGCTGATCAATGCAAGTAATCAGTCTTGCCGTGAATACCCCGACATGACAGCGCAGCCATCTCGAACTTCACGACGTTGCTCTCTGTTCTCAATTTCAACCTCCTCTTATCGATGACCCACCATCTACCGTTACGCAAACTTTTCTGATCGTTCTAGTTATCGAGGCACCAAAGAAAGGACGCCCGAGAGACTCGCGGAAGCTGCTATCCGTTGTTATCGCCGTGGGCGCAGACTTCCACTTCTCTGAAAAAAATTACGATGCACACTCGTGGGCATCCGAGAGAAAATAATGGCGATTTATTATCCAGAAGATTGACGTTCCATGCTGTTAACGGTTCCGGCGAGTAAAGTCGTGATGGCGGAAGCTCAATGCTCCGAAAGATGATATTAAGTCTATCATTATTCTTTAGCGTTTATCTACTCGTTTAAATATCCATTCAATATTAATTAGGTAATCCTCTTCCTTTCCCTCTTCCTTTCTCTTCCTAAATAAATCTTTCTCCAATATATTTATTTCAAGAGAGAGTAGAGCTGATCAAGCACAACAGAATTATTGACACGCGTTGCTATACGTAGAAGAAAACTTTAAATAAATAAACGCTTACGGTGAAAGGTGATACTTGTCTTCACCGAAGATCCGATTTGAAAGAAATGTATGTGGGAATACGAGAAACCCTCAAAATAACGCAAGGTTGTCCTTTCTCCGACACAACGAATAAACTGGCAGTGATTTTCCATCGCGATGAATAAATTGGTAATCGAGTTATCGGGATTCGGAGTCGATGGGGGGTGGAAGAAATTCGAAATCCATTCAGTCAAAGTGGCGATGCTGGCCTCGGGTACACCAGCCGTGTCAGAAAACTCACGCCGATGGGGATAACGCCCTCTCCGAGACGATAATGTTGCAAATTTATATTCCGAAGGCGATCGAGCAAAGCTGCTGAATGTGCACTCTTGGCCGCGACTGGTCTGCCCTTCTCAGAATGCCACTCCCACCCCTCCTAAACCACTTCTTTCGCGTCTTTTTCTTCGTTTTCTCTCGCTCCTTCTCGCCTTTCATATCTTTTGTGCATGCCATACAGCTCGATGATGTTCGACATCTTGTCGTCAATCACAAAGTGACAATCAATTTTTCATATTACAATTTTCTGTTCTCTGCAGCTTTCTCGATTCTCGCCGCAGTAAAGCAAAAGCGAGTACTACGATAGGACATTTTAACATGCTTTCACACACATTACCTAGTAGATTTATATACGTTGTGAAATTTATTGAAGCTTTTATGTCTCAATGCGATTAATATTTCCTATATTAATCATTATTATCCTTTCTAATAATAGCATGTTGTGTAAACTTAATTATTCATGATAAGCAATATTGCAATGCGCCAATCAATTTTGTTATTGGATATCAATATTTTTTCATGAAAATTGGATAAAAAGAGAGAACGTTTTTTTCCAATTATATTATATTATATTTTTTGGTTTTTAAGTACAAGGCAAACATTCAGTTCGATCGATGAAAACCACTCGTGAAAACTAGAATTCAATTTTAACTTGAATTTAAAAAATTCAAGTATATATTTTTTATTAAAAATTGAATTATTAGTGCTATTAAAAAATAATGTTTAAATTGACATTTATCTTTTTATAAATTTTTGAAAATTCATCTGTCCTCTTTTCTTCTTTTTCTAATAAATAATATTTTCAAATTTCTCTATTGTGCAATTCTTAATTTATCCTTTAAAATCCTACACTCATTCATTTTAGAATCAAGTTTGCATTTATTTCTATAGATCAGTAAGATGTATAAATATTTCTCCATTTATCGAAAATGTTAATTGTAGAGAACATAGAAGCAGTAAACAGTCGGAATAGTCATTAACGCTTGCGCGCGGTTTGTAGTAATTATAAAGCATGCAGTTCATATTTACCGTAAGTAAGGTTAGTCGCATCAATCTTCTTGGAAAACAATCAGTTCGCAATTAGTCTTTCTGAAATGCTGCCATATTGCATCTAGGCAGCCATACCTATTTTGCCTACTTCTACGTATCCGCCAGGTTACATTGCTTTCTGTAGACAGTAAATGGTGCATTTACACGAGTCATTTATCACGTGATATTTAGCTTGGCAGCGTTTCAGTTAACTTTGAAATTTAAGTCCATACTACGGAATATTATTAACGGTTTAGTAACGTGTCATTTATCAAATCGCTTAATGGTAAGTATTAATCTTCTCTCCTTCGGTGAGCAATAATATGAAAATGGTACTACTTCGCAGTAGTTATGTTGTTGTTACTTGTAATTAAGTCCTATGGCGAGCATTAGAATTTGATGATCTGTGATTATACCTGCTTTATGTTAACTGTATTGTAGTTAGTCGCTTAGATGCATAAATTCTGCTATAGAAGGTACTGTATGTAAAATGTGCATACTCGTATAAATTGAGCAACCGATAGTATTTTATTTGGAAATGTTTAAATATCTCAACAATTTAATCCTTTAGATGCTGCAATCAGACAATTATTTGTGTTTTATATTGTATAAAAAGACTACACACACACACACACACACACACACACACATTTATACATATATACACACACACACACACACACACACACACACACACACACTTATACATTTTTTTTTTAAATTTTTAAAAAACATGTTTTTCTGATTTTTTTATATGTCTCAATTGTCATGTTTTACATTCGTGATCTGTGCTCTGATTTCTATTGATGTATCATTCTGAGCTATCACACATGATCGTTTGGATAGACTATATCTCAATGTTGATATACCTAATAACGCCGGCAGCTTCCTGTGTGTACGGATATTCTAATTATACACTCGTCATTCACCTATATACACGTCGCGCTTAAACGCGACCACTCGAGAATTTCCTCGCAAAGGGAATGGCCGACAGTGATGATTGGTCTTATGAATAATAAACCTGTATAAACGGGTAAATAACGCCAACTCGAAATCAATCGATGAATCAAGCCTATTGTTCAGATCTGGATGTTACGTTGACTGACATTAAGCACTTTGACAGTATGCCTATCCTTTCCATTTTTAAATGGATAATGGATTGTCAGATTAATCTAATAAATGAAGAGAGAGGTATTGCAATATGAAAAAAGATATTACTTAAATGTTACATCGTCGAGTATTTTATTTATCGCGGATAAACTGCATCGATTTCACGATCCAGCTCGTTGGCCGTTACATTGGTCGCCACATCTTTCTTCCCGATCTACTTTTAGTAATTGAACGCTGCTTAAGGCATCATTCGACATCCAGCGGCAAAAAAGCTCTCTTGCCAATATCTCACCGACGCCGATGCGTCCGCACGACATCCCGCTAAGCGGCGTCCGCAAAAGCTGCCGTCGGTGGTTTCTACGAGTTTTTAGCCTGTCTAGATCGATAGGAACGCCCGAACCAGTGTCGAAGGGGCTGTTGGGAGGATGGTATGAGATGGGCGTAGGGAGGTGGAACGGGTGCGAATGGGTTGAGAAGTAGTGGACGCCACTTTGTGCTGCATCGACATGAATTTGTATCCCTCCGGAGCTGCCGGCCACCATTCTCACTTCTCTTTCTCTCACTGCTGTGTTCTCATCGACGCAACCCGCTCTCTTTTTCTCGTTCTCTCGTTCGCTCTCTTCGCCGCCCCGCGTCATCCCGCCCCGAAAAGCTCCAGCAGCTTGCGGAACCCAGCCATCAAGTAAAAATACATCACGTTCGGCCGATCCCAAGAGCGAGTCGACACCCCGAATATCAAGAGCGATCCTTTCAGATCAACGTGCCATCGGTTTAACGATTTTCCTTTTTGTCGCTTTAGCTGCGCAGGTGATTTTTAAAGCGACCTTCGGGAACGGTGACAGTAACACGCTCGAGCTTTTTTCACGTGTCACGTATTTGCTCATGCGAGCGTACCACTGGCCGCAGGCGTGCCTGGATTTTATCAAACGATGAACGGCCGGCAGTAAGGTGCCGTATTTAATGTATCTTAGCATATTCGGCTGTCATTAATATATGAGACACGTGTGTGATTATAAATAATTTCAAAGTATAATTTTGCCAATTTTAATCGTTCAATTTTTAATTAGTGTAACATCCTTAAAGTTGTATTTTAATGTATTAAAAACGTATCGTAAAATTAAATATTGCAATTTTTGTAATGACTGTAGTCAAAAGAATGAAGATTTTACATACATGAAAAAAAAATTACATTATACACAGCCGAAGCGATACTCTTGATTACCACTTCAGGAAAAATTTCACCTTGTTCTAGGACGCGGTAAATTCTTGTGATGTATAAAATGCATGAATTTAATAGCTGCATAGCAAACACATTCTCCACATCTCAACGCGAACACGCACCGCTGTGATTACGTCTGTATACACATGCGAGTCATGCACAACTGCAGAATTCATATTATTAGTTAATTATTTTCAATGCACTAGTTGCATTGTCCCGCAATGCAATCTAGTGTATATACGGAAATAACGCGTTTCTGTGCATACAATTATGACATTATTATAATATTATGATATAATATATCTAAAACTAGGCACAACATACACCGCTTTGCGTAGTTATATTACATATTGCTTCGGAAAAGTTTGCAAACAAGGGGTACAGAGAAATGCGAATAAATAAACGTCGCGGAACGCCTTCGCTACGCGTAATCAGAAAGCGTACCACTAATCCATCCATTCACCTTGTTCATATCTCAATTTCCTCCTCTCTCTCTTTCTCTCTCTCTTTCTCTCTCTCTCTCTCTCTCTCTCTCTCTCGGTCCTTCTGCCCTTCCTAAATATGTAACGATGCTTAATCACGTTTCACGAAAGTTCCGCTCATAGCGTCGAAGCATCCTATCGGTTTGTCACCCGAGGACGATGCCATTGTGTAACAATACTTCGGTGGTAACTCGCCGCCACCCTTACTTGCGAACCATCTCTCGGAAACCAACCGGCCCCTTTCCTCCCCGAGGACCACGAGTACCACGTTCCCCCCGGTACTTGCAGGCTGAATACGCTGGTGGATAGAACGTATCCATAATGCGACGAGCTTAGCGCGCGCGTGTTAGGAT
Source organism: Tetramorium alpestre (assembly GCA_021460005.1). Taxonomy (NCBI): domain Eukaryota; kingdom Metazoa; phylum Arthropoda; class Insecta; order Hymenoptera; family Formicidae; genus Tetramorium; species Tetramorium alpestre. Next base: position 1,563,100 of record JAJVSH010000009.1, on the reverse strand, counting down.
CGTCCCGGTACAACCGGGCAGATTGAGGCTTAGAGCAACGGCAAACAGCATCAATTTGGCATCGCGCCACCACGCACGCTGATGGATACACGATAGCTGTATGTGCGTGTAACGTACAGACGTACGTACGAAAATCCTTACGCACACGCACTTTAGATGCTGTATGTGCAGGCCATTTAATTAAGCCGATTCAATGTAAACGAGACTGGACCACGGGCAACGTTCATCAGCAATCACGCGATGCTCATTAATATCGCTCTCGTTTTAAGTAATTTTCTATCTCGCTCCGATAATGATTCCATAAAGGCCGGGCGTGCCTCTCTGGAATGAGAGAGGCTCACGGCTACAGTGGTCGCGTATTGGCTTTGTGACTGTTGACGGGTAAACTTCTACCGCGCGCATAGGCAGCGTGATGAATAAAACATGCGGGATACGGTTTACATTTGGCTGTGGAACTAATTGTGACGCGATAGGCGAACAAGCTAATCATTTATGAGGCTCTGGCATCTAACTTAACGTTCGCTTCTCTGTAAGCGAACGTTACGTGTGTATGCACGTAAACCGTGCCATTTGCGGCGGCACACCGCGCTATTTCCCACTGAAATAAGAAGAATCGACCCCGATTCGCGAGCGACAATTCGCGCCACTTTACGCGTGATCATAACTCGAAATGTCCCTTTCACAACTCAAGGATTTACGTGCCCGGCACTCGCGTATAGGTACATTGTGCGCGCGTTATGCATCGGTCGCGACGCGAGTTTGAGCCCTGGTTGGCCAACGGGTCACTTCGCCTAACCGTTGCCCCTCTTGAACTATTTAATTAAGCTGATTCCACACACACAAGCGGGAATGAACACACAGGAGAAACACACGCGGAACTCGCGAATTCCATTTATGCGAGACGATTTCACGCTATTGTTTCGTCAATATTCATCATCATGATTGTACGGGGGATGGATAGGCGCGGTGGCAATGAAAATGATCGGTGAAGGTCTGCTTGGGGAGTATCGACGGGCAAAATCCGACGTGCAACGTAGCAACGGCAATTCGGGCGCTATCTACGCTCGTCTAGGGACAATGCATCATGCATCCCGTTGCTGCAGGTACGCCGGTGAACCTTGCACAGCCAGTACACACCGGCTGCAGCGCAGTTTGAGCTATGCATTGGCCAATATGTCGTTCATCCCCTAAATCACGACGATTTACAGTTGAGCCTGGACGCGCTATCGATGCCGGCTCGTGTATACGTAATCTACGCTCTTTCGCCTGTCACGAGACTGACGAAATAAAAACTGTTGGGAAAAATTCGTCAAGCGTAACGATTCTAGTCTTCCCTTTGCTGTGACACGTTGCACGCCACCGAACAAATTGCTTATATTTTTGCCTACCAATCATATGGCAAGAACGACTCAGCATGTCAAAGATGCCATGTTGTTAATATTGATATTTCTCATTATTAAAAAAGTTGCACAATCATGAGATTATATGTGAAGTACATTAGTAATATTTTTGAGCTTGACAATTAAGATGATAGAGCTTTATGATAATCTGTGAAAATATTTTTAGAGAAAGTCAATGTACTAGCATACTACTAAAACACGATCAATCACAAAATACTATTATTATGCATTTATCAATGCATATTTAATTCATGATATAAATGCGAAATAATACCAAATGTCTGGATTGATATATTTCGAGTATTTGCCAAAAATGACTAATAATTAAGCTATTCTATTTCATTATATTTTATTTATTATTTTATTTATGTTAAATTCCACATATATTTTTTATTTTATTCAAATTTATGTCATTACATATTTTCTTAAATTCTTTTACATCATCTTTTATATACTTAAATTTATTAATTAATTTATTTATTTATTATTTAAACTATAATAATGTAATTTGTTACAAGATTAATGTTAAATCACTTGTAATAACATAAATAAAAAATTAAAAATTTAGTCTAATAAAAGTTAAAAATTTGTATTCTAAAAAAATGTAAAGATCAACCTAACAAAAAAACTTGTTAACGACCAAAACTGATAGCCAAATATGTTGCTACATATAGGCAGTAAATTAATCTTTAATTAAAAATTCGATTTATCTCTTCTATTCAATTCTATTCAACCCTCGACGTTATAGCAAAATATTCGCTCCATATCACGTTGCCTATCGGTATTAATCAACTAAAATATTCACCGCAGCGTGTATTTTAAAAATGCCTAGTTCGCACATCCTATGCATCGTGCATCGTGTAGAAAAATCCTTGTACCAAAAACAACAAATCTAAAGTACCTTCGGGAGACAACCCGGTTAAAATCCCCGATAGGGTACGAGGCAGCTGGTTATTACCACGAGAAACAAAGGAGCGAACCATGCTAGTAGAAACTTATAGAAAAAGAGATTTGATTAGTGGTGAATGTAAATGGAATGGACGAATTAATAGCTGATTGAAAGCTATTCAATCAATGTCACTTTATTTTATTAGGATTTATAAATTATGATTGTTTGATTTGATATTTTCTATAATCAAAATCAAAATCATTAATCTTGATTATCTCTTTCTTTTTCTTACGTTCTCAAATTTATTTCAAAATACAGTTTATTTATTATCTAGTCATGTATTTATGACAAGAGAATGCTCATATCGAGTTATTATTGATCAAGAAATATTTAACACAGTTTATATTTATATATTATATGCTATTGCAAAAATATTTTATGATAATAATCCAGATACAATAAAACTGCTACTCGATTCGATTAAAACATCCAGAGAATTCGATTAGAAAATTACAAGTGTAGAATTACTAAGTTAGAGAATTGATTCCCTTAATCCATATTTTATACAGATACCTATATCATGGAATGAAGATGCTTCCGCAAGAGATTTAACAGACGTTTGCATTTATGTATCTACTATAAGGCCACGAAATGGCTATCTAATCGGGAAGATATACAAACATATAAACGTCAGCTTATAAACGTAGATATTATACACTGTGGAACTTAATACCGCATCGTATGTATATTCTCTCGATAACTCAGACATCTATTGAAACACGAATCTATTGTAATCCAACTTACTCTATCGTGTGACTTGAATGTATATTACGTTGAAGCATGTTCCATAATGTGTGAAACACATTATGTTAATTTGTTATTATATATCAGTAATTCGCATTTTTATCATCGAACACATCATAAATTCTATTACGAAATGTCGCTAATACGATGTGATAGCATCGAGAATTGGAATTCTCGTCTGGGAACATCTCCGTGATATCAACGCTTTGTTATATAGAACTCCAATAGCGATACAATCCTCTACGCGATCTGTAAATAGACCAGTAGAGTTACACGTCGATACTATCTCACCGGCCTGCCCTGAAATGTTATTAAGCCGTATTACTCATCTAGTATTACGCGGCTAATAGTGACCGACAACGTTCAACGTTATTCATTTTGCACAAGCCTACGTTAAATACTACCAGGCTTCAGAAACGTAATTTGAAAGCAGCATACGCCAGGAAACACCTGCGATGGAGTCTTTATTTACATTCACCGGTCAAAACAATTAAACGCGACCTCGCGCAGGATAATGTACGAACGACGTTTGCATCAGCTGGCCTGCATCAGCTGACTCATATTTTCTAGTTCTAAGCTGAGTTGAAATCTTACGAGCAGCACGTGCACCCGAAAATACCGCTAGTTCTGGAAGCGGTCATCCAAACCGAAATTCGATTGTGTTCACTTCGCTAGATTTTCGCCGCATGGAGAATTAATAGAGGTTTCCATTGGCGGCACGGGCGCCATCCTTGGCCGCAGGGCATATTTTCCCTCGTGCACAGGGAGTGCGTGCAACTCGTACGGCCCGTTTCGAGGTACAGTAAATCAACATTTCACCCGTTGTCCCTCGAAATTAAGGAAACCCTTGATCTACGGGCCATCCACGCTCGATTCCTGATCTATGGCGTGGCCTGGACTTTTGTATGTCCACCCCCGCATTGTCCCGCTTCAATGGATCTCACTACCGTGCCCCGGTCTCGCGCTCGTATTCGTTTCTTTCCTATTTTCTCTCCATCTTTTACCTCCGAAACTGTCGAGAGATCTATTCATGTCCCCGACCCGCGTGAAATTGTCACGCAAAAGACGTGCCACAATTTCGTGAATAAATTAAAATCGAGTATTATGCAAAAGATGACACTTTTATGGAAAATCATTTGATCTTTTTTTCATATGCTGCGGATTCGTAATTACAGATAATAATCGATGTTATATGTTACTTTAAAATAAAATTCTGGAATTGTTCTTTCAATTACAGATTATCTAGCTAATATTTAGAAAAGATATAAATATATATGTATATAGGTAATTGTGTTCCATATTTTAATTAGTATAATTAAAATTAAATTTAGAGGAAGACTTATGTACATTACGCACACATGAAAAGATTTATTCAAAATACAACAAAATAATTCCAATTCGCTAACTAACTTTAAGAACAATTTTATTTAAATTTTAATTGAATAAACTGACATACAATTCATTATATTAATAGCTTTTCAGTATACCAAGAAGTTTATGATTTTATCATTAAATTTCATGTAATTGTTTTGATCCATTTGACTATATTTTTATGGTCTTTTTAATATAAGATATTCAAATTACATAAATATACGTGATGCAATATATAAAAATTGACCATCCTCAAATAAATAATTTGTAGAAAGGTGCATTCAAAATACATTCATTAAATGCATTCAAAATGCACAAAAGATTTTCTCCAGTTATGCGCGTATTAAATAAGGAATTCATTTCGTAGAGAAAATCAAGCGACACGCTGCATACAAAATTAAACGGCCTTCCCTTATTATTAGCTCAGTATACTTTCCTGTATACCACTTGCATACACACATCGTAAACATGCAATGTGCATATGTACACGCATGGCACGTGGACGCTGCTTCTATCATGATTTTAGTAACCTTATTTCATAATTCATCGACAGTTAAACGTGATAATATGTCGGGATCATGACGATAATGGCGACAATAATGATGTTTCATTCACGATCCACTATCGAAATTACCGTTGTCGCTTACATCGATGATGGAAGTAACGCTCATTTCGAATGAAAGCATCATTCTGTCGACTGGTAGGCATGTGAAAGGGAACGAGAGAGAAATGGGGAAAGGGATGGAAGAGAGCTGCAATAATAAATGGCACTCCATTAGTCCCACTTTATTGAAAACCGTGGGCCACGTTTTAACCACCAGACGGTGGGCGAGCCATGACGCGTGACGTCATCATCGGAGATCCTTTAATGCTGGCATCTTTTTCATGCTGCGCCTTTTCTGCATTCACCCGGGCCATATTTCAACAAACCTTCTCCCTACGAAATCGGATCTTGCCAACTATTTACTACCGGATAATATCGAATTCGATGGATTTTGTGAAATTTCGTTGAAAGCAAACCGATTCCAAAACCACTTTCGTGTAAGATCCCTTTTGGTAAAATTACGTGATATTTGATCTTTCTTGATTCACGGGAAAGATTTCAGTCTTTTTAATCCTTTTGAGCTGTATGAATGCGATGCTCGTTGAAAAATTCAGCAGACAAGAAAAATGCATGGATAATTTAATCAACTAAGAAACCTGCAGCGTGGATGAAAAGAACTGTGTCAAGCAAGACGTTTCATGAAATTCTGCCTTAACAATATTTATCAATGGCAAAGAAACCTTTCTTAGGATCAAAAAAAGACGCTCGAGTATCGGAATATTCATTAAAATTATTAGCACGTAAAGAGAATTTTAATTGTGAGTTTATAAATATTTGTCACAACGTGTACATGTATACAAAACATTAGCACATACATACTACACTATCTTTAAAAAATAAATACTTGCGACATGAAACAGTTTATAAACATAACATACATCTATCAATACATTCGACATATTACAATACTTGAGATGAAAAGTATGCATAACATTTTTATATACACATACGTTCCAAATTAGAGACGAATACTCTACCGTAGATCTTAAATCTCCTAAGAGATGTCCAAAGAAACTTGGTTGTTGATATAGGACAATTGTATGGGAATCTCGAACATCTACAGATAAAATAAACTTTCATCAATTTCCTGTTGATATCCTAATAATGCCAAGATCCTGGCACGATGCGTCGGTGTCGACTGAATTGATCGGGAAGGAAGAAGATGATAAGGATCGGATTAATTCACGAGAATGGACCACTGTGTGTGCCCACCGGAACCTCCAACCGGCAAGGATAGGCTATCAAACCGATTGTAATCAGACCACCCTCCGTCGACAGTCCACTTCTATTTTACCCCTCTAATACTTTCCCGTGGTAGCATACTCCGTTCAGGGTAACTGATGTCGCCGGTAGAGACCTTCCGGCGGTAACTCGATTTTCGACTACTCGTCTTGATCTATTCCTACACATCAGCATGAATGAAACCGTACCGGAGAGAAGATGTGGATAGGAAAAAGGCGAAACGAGAGACTAGAGAAGAGGAGCATATTTTATCGAGCCGATGCGAGGCTGTACCGCAAAGCCACGACGTGCACTCGACCGCACGACCGTATGCGAATCGATAATTTATCTCCCCAAAAGCTTACTTCGCACACCGTTTCGTTGCACTCATCCGATCGGCTCTAACCATAGAATCGCACAGATTTTCGCGGGAGAAAAAAAAGCAGTATATGTGATTAACAGAGATTACTAGCGCTTAATTCGTTAAGGTGATCAAATTAATTTATTTATAATAAATGAAACACATCTTAAAACATGCAACAAAGTGACACAATTAAGTAGAGATGGAATGGAGAAAACAGCTTTCGTAAAAATGAGAGATATATATTTAAGGAACATAAAAAACAAATTGTTAATACGCATCAAATTAGCACCGTAACAAACCAGCAAATTTATCGTGCTTTTCATTAGATAACACAAATATTATTTATTGCTGTTCGATAATATTCATTACTTCATATTAAAATTACTATAATTCCCAAAGCGATCGCATTATCAATCGCATCTCGATCAGTGAAGAATGCAAACACATTTAATACAAATGCATTCCTGTATCAGAACACTTATAATCCAACCTTATAGAATAATATTAACGTACATCATGTCGTTATACGAGAGACTGGCTCGAAAATTCGATGCAATACTTTACAAATAATAAATGTTTGCGTAATATTATTTAACATAACATTATTGTGTAATCACAGCCATCATTATAAATTCTCATTTTCCTTCTTCAATGAATAACGTATTGTGCACAAGCTATTAGCAGTTTTACACATAAAAACCATGTAATAATTTATAATTAATCATTATATTTCCACAAATTCTGTTATATTTCCATGTTTTCCGTTCTTCAGATTGTAATATAGTTGATACAAAATGGTCGTGATTAATAATTACTTATTAATAGTTATCCTCTGTTTCACGATCTGTAGCATTTGTTTAAAAACAGCTACGATTACTAATTATTTATCATTGCTAACCAATCTGTATTTATGTAGGAAATAATTTAATTACGAATGTGTCTTCATCGCCTCCTATTCTTCGACGAGTTATTTTGAAATGTCTATCTTAGAGATTGTATCTCATATATTATGGAAGACCTTCGATTGTCTGAATAGCGCTAAGAGTAATTTTTAGCGATGTTTCATTTTCTTTATATCATGTCAGATATTTTAAACGAAATCCTGACTCTGTTAACGAAGAAAAGTGTAACGTATTAACAATTTAATATAGAGATATTTTCAAATCAATTAAACATGTTGTTTATCCAGTATTGCGATTATAAATACTCTTGCAAAGTAATAATATCTTACGTTAGACAGTATAATTAAATGAACATAAATTATTTTATATCAAATTTAATAAAATTTAATAAATTAATTTTTTAATTAATTTATTAAATTAAAATCGTGATCTTCTGATTCTTTCTTTTGCTTTTAGGCAAAGATAAATACAACAATTTACAAATGTGAATGTCACAAAAACACATTAATTACTCCTTTATCATTTTACTGAATTTTTATCTACATTTTTGGACTATTGATAGTGGAGCTTAATCACAGAGATATATGTTTTGAACTATATATAACGAAATGAATATTTCATATCTAGCTTTGCGTCCATTAAAGCTCACGGTACACTCGTTGCAGAAATTAATAATGTTATGAATATAATCATTATTATTTTCGATTGCAATTCTCTCAGCGACGACAATATATACTGTTTTTTTTTTAATTAAAATGAAGTCTAATTATCTCCTTTTTTTGTTTCAGAACATTATCACATATTTGTTGGGGACCTGAGCCCAGAGATCGAGACACATACCTTAAGGGAAGCGTTCTCAGCCTTCGGAGAAATCTCGTAAGTCCTCTTAATCTTGCTTATTAAAGACGACTTACCGTTCTACTAGAGTTATATGAGCGATAATATAACGTCACCATAAAATGATAACATAATATCACTAACGATCTCTCAAAAATGCTAAGTAATCTAATCTTGGATCCATAAATATCGACGATGAATTTATGTATTACTCATTTCTTCCGTTCGCGAATCTATAATATGTATATATTATAACATATATATAAAAGATATTTAAGAAAACTTAGTATTTATGGTAAAGAGAAGAAAATAATACATTTAAATATCAAATATCTTAGCCAAAAAATATTTGATATCTTTTGAATATTTTTTTTTATATATTGTAAAAATATCAGTTAAGTAATACGGTAAATCTTCTATGTTGTATAGGATATTTAAGTTGTTCAAATATTTCTCATATGTTGAATCCTACCGATATGTATACATATACGTATACGTATATACGTTAAATGCAAAAAGTAGTACAATATTTATGCAGAAGAGTAGTACTGTTACGAAGTCGCAAATATCATTCACAATCTTAACGCTTGCGGAAATGCAATTTATAAAAACGCAGTACTAACCCACGGCTTTACTGAAGAAAAGCCACCGCGCTGGAAAACGTCAGTGCCGACAATAAATAGACATAATCAAATCCCTAGAAGTTGCAATAGAAGGAAATCCGGAATATTTCGTTTTATCAACCGGCTTCGCAAGTTTATTACACTTTTAACGACCTTCGCCCTCTCGTCCTAACTGAGCTGTTTTACGAGTTTCCATCATCGTCCGACGTTTCACGATGCACCGACGCGAACAATAATAACGCATATCTCTACGATCGCGCGGCAGCTACCACGAGTCCTGTGACCTTGCGCTCCGTTAAACTCGCCGGTCGATAGATGCATGACGATAATATCGCAAGCACCGATACCCTTCGAAGTCGGGCTCGAGCTGCGAGCTGGAGGTGAAGTCGCGTCAATCTCCGCAGTCTTGATCGATTGGTATCGGTAAATCAGTAACGCTAAACCGTGTGCATTTATGCAGCAGAAATCAACAGCGGCATTGATTTGACGCGTTCCTACAGATAACATTTAAAGAACATAATTAATCCTCCGCGAGCTCGGCGCAATTCGTCACGAATGTTTGCTTTTTATTAAAATATCAGTCAGCAATGTGAAATGATTATTCAACGTGAAAGTCTGAATATTATAATTTTGTTATTTTTGACACATTACAAATTTTTATTTTATAAAGATTTTACTTTATAAAGTGGATACAACAAAAAATACTTGTAGGTATAATTTCAACGTCTCGATCTTACTCTTAAATATTCAAATAATGAAGCTCACCTTCACTTGTAAAGGTAAATTATCATATACCAAGGATTCGTGGGAGTCTAAGAATAGGCATAATCAGTGGCAGAACTTCGATTTCGCAAGGAAATTACGTGAGCAAAACAAAAGGAACATATTGAGCTTGCATTTTGCGAGCATGCGAAGTGTCAGTAAGCCCGCGCTCTACATCGATTGTATCTGCAAACCAGTACGTTACGCCCTGTGATTTTACGTGACGAAAGTCAGGGACAGTATCGCGATTTCGCGCCACGATACATCGTAAAAGAAACGACGAAATAAATGTAGTCGCAATTACTTGGTGTTATTACTTCGTCTGGACGTTTGTTTTGCTTTTTGCTCATATCCTCTGAACGAATGTGTGTGCTAATCTCTTATCTCGTCTCGGGCTTTATCATCTCCCGATATCTCATCGCAAATTAAGAATCACAATCTGTAAAAATCGTGAAGGTGGAATCGCTTCTTCCGAAGCATAGATCTTCGTATATCCGTTTTCTCCTGCGGCAAGAAATCTCCATTCGGATTTCGCATCCTGATTTATTCTTGGCTCATGCAGATGCATCACTTCTACGCCCACAAAACTTTGCAAGTATTTGCCCGATAGGGGGAGAAAAAAAGGGAATCGCCGAACGAGGTATCGAAATTTCAGATTCCAATCTAAACTCAGCCTTCGAACGAGAATCGTGTTCGGCAGCGAAACAGCTGGAGGTAGGTACAGTTTGCGCCGTTTGGCACAAGAAGACGGCAGAAAAATGGGCCCTCTCTCCCCTCTGGAAAAATCGATTCAAACTCGCTCCACGAGTACCTAAGCCGCGCTTTAAAAAGCTAGTGAAAAATTGCCAGCGGTTTTCCTCTTTTATTTTGTTTTTCCCCTCAGCCCCTTCCTTTTTCTCTCCTCTACCAATGCTCCTCACGCCTCCTCTGTGCTCCGTTCAACGCTCCTTTCTCCCGATCCCAGGTACGCTCTTCCTTGCCTCAAATGGTTTATCCCGGAAAGGCCCGCCATGCTTCCTTCCTTACGCGATAAACATTCGTGATTAATTATGTTCTTACTGCGATATATTTGATCGAGATTGATATTGTACTACGAGAAACTTTGTGCGCGCGTGTAGCCAGTTACGTTGGGAACAGCAAAGGCAAGTCTGTTCAAATTTACCTTTGATACAACGTCGTTTGACTTCCTACAGTAATAAATGCAGCCCCGAACTGCGAGTTATCACAAATTTATATCGATATTCCATGCTAAGCAATTTCACGATTCTTATACAAGCCGGTCAGCGTATTTCCTTCAAATATGAATAACGCCATGCTGGCGAATATCGCTTGCCAAGCGTGAAACGCGGTTTAGCGCTTCTGCTTTTCGGGCAAACCTTTATGAATATTGCACCATAAATTTTAGTTTTATATATATATATATATATATGTATATAATATGTATATATATGACATATATATATATATATATATATATATATATACATATATATATGTATTTTGTACATGCGGGTGACCCATCATCGCGAAATGTCATCATGAAATATGTGATCGTTTTCTTTATGTTCTTGCATAAACTGGCAACGTGAGAAGATTAGTTATATCTTTTCCAAAAATATTACATCATACTATACTATTCTTTAATTATAGCAAGTTTTTGCATAAAGAGACATAATCCTTATATGTATGTATATGTATATATTTTTTATATTTTTATATTATAACGAAAGTATATCGTATTTGTGCAGGATAACTTAAATCATTTAGCAATCCGCGTAAAGATTTTTATAAATAATTAATTTTTATTTAATTATTATCACTGCCTCTCGCGAAATAAATCATATATCTGTTTATAAATTTCTGAAATTATAATATTGTTAATCAAAATGTGTTAAAACGAGAAAAAATAAAAATTATGAAAAAATGGCTTAAACTAAAAAAAAAATCAAAATTAGGATACAATTTTCCAAGGCTTAAATACACCTATGAAATATTCTTTTGTATTAAATATACAAAGCATAATTATATTTAACAATGGAATTTAATTACAAATTGCTGATTCGCCCGCTATCAATTAGAAATTTTAACAATGCGACTTGAAATTTTAACCACGTAAATTAATTATCGGTCATAATTCGCAAACGATGCAGCATCGAAACATAAATCGAAGCTTTAATCAATGTCACAATTACTGATAGTAAATGACACAGAGCAAAATGGCAATACTTTGAAAGACATGTTAAAATGTACTTAATGATGATGATTTTACCTCCTTTGTTCATTTAATCGTTTGACGCTTCCATTATATTAATATTGAATTATGCGATAAAGAGTAATCATTGTTCTTTATAAGAGAATGTATCGAAACTTAGGGATAGCTACTACAATGCGCGCGACTACAATGACTACAATAGGAAAGGGATTTCTGGAATAGACCATTCACGTGAGTGCGACAACTTGCTTCAACCTATGTCCACATTTGCATACGAGCACATTGTACTTGCACTTTGATTACTCTTGCAGATTCGAAGTAACCACTGACATCAAAGACAAAATAGCTTCGAGTGATACAAACTGAGTGGATGTTTAAACACGTTTATATATTTTACAGAGCATGTACAATTATTAATACGTCAATCTTTATTATCAAATGTATAAATATGAAAAAAAGAACAGAAAAAAGGACAGAAAAAAGGAATAAAAAAGGACAGAAAATATACAAAATAAAATAAAAGAGAGAAACATTTCGTATCTATGTAAAAATAATTTACGTTATACAAATGACGTTACGTAAATGACAAAATTAATATTACATTAAATTCTTCTAGATACAAGAGTTGATGTGTCAAAAAAATGCTGCGACACGAAACTGATAATTAAATCTTTTCGTTTTTTTACAATTTAAACAATGCTATAACTTATGGGAAAAAAATAATAACAAGTCAAAGTAACATTTGATGTAAAAATATAATACAACGCATATTGGTTACTCAAAGAAGCAATTCATGCATGTTGCTCTCGTCGAGATCGTCGCTTATGATCGCGCGTTTTGGGCATTTCACGTACAGCGTTAGGCCGTTAGTGTCACAGCTTGATCTCAGCGGAGAACCAAAGCTCGCTTTCAGGTTTAAATGGTGGTTAAGTAAGCTGCACGGTCGCTTCGCTCTCCTCAGTTGGCCTTTACCGATATATCCACCATCTAATATACACATTCACGCCGGGACAGGCGTGCTGCCCATTAAACGTGGCCGCACACTCGCGCATGCAAACGTGACTAACACATTTCCAGAGTCCGGCGCATATCCTAACTTATGATACACGGAGGCGTCGTTATAACCGGTCCCCCTTACGCTTTCGTATCACTTCTCGGCTATACCTCCTTCGTCCTACCATTTCGCACGTCCACCGTGTCGCCATCCAGTTTTAATCCATAGATCTAGGAACGGAGAGCGCGGAAGGAAGTAGCGAGCCGTCGAGACCGTCGGCGCAGTCTGCTTGGGAAAAGTATAACGAGTAGTACCCGGCGTGTCCCTGAGCAGCGCCATGTACATTGCCGTATTCGAGATTTCGTTATTAATATTTAACTACAGCGGAAAGATTAAAAAGTTTTAGGAATTTTAATATAGCCGTACCCCAGGGAGTCGTTTCCATGCTGAAACCTGCGCCAGGCGTTCACACGGACGGCCACGTGTGTGTGCGTGCAGTTGGCGGGCGCACACATGCACCGCGCGCGAATGCGTATACACGATCCTACACGTGTGAAGATGCTGCACGCGCGTATGCAACACCTATATGTAGGATGCATGAGCGCCGTGCATGCACGCGCGGACACATTGATATTCGGCCGCGCCGTTTCTCACGGCGCAGCGAACAGAATTTTAACGACCCTCGTTATCAATCTCGCGACGAACGAGTCTCTCGACTGACCGACCGATCGATCCCGATCAGCATCACGGTATACCTTGTTCGTTAACGCTCCATGGAACCGAAGCCCATTACATATAGTGCCAAGTATATCGTAGACGAAACTCGCAATTTGATTTGCGTTGACGGACAACGGCGTCGACGCGACCCAGGCAGCGCGCGTCTGACTTATCGTTTCTTTCTCCACTTAAGACGTATCCCGCCGCGCCGCGCCGCGCCGCGCCGCGCCGGCTGTCGATTGTTCCTCGAGCTGCGCAAATAATCGCATAAAGCTTTTGCGAATTACGTCAACCGCGCCAGTTTTCTATTGATCCCGCGTATACATATTTTCTGTTTCAGCGAGGCATGCGTTTAGCGCTTATCGTACCCTTCACGCGTGATCTACCATGTATACAACGTGCGTCCGAATTAATATTTCGCTGGGCGAGGCTCCCAACATGCATAACTGAAGAGTTTAAATGTCGAGAGTTCACACGGTGTTGTTTTGTTGTTTTGGCCTTGCTGAACGATCTGTTAAAATGCTACATGCAATTGCGTATCCCATGGAAATGTGTCATAACATAATAGACTTAGTATGCGATTGTCGAGGAAGATTAAATCACCTGATCCATGCATACGGGAAACACGATAATGTTTTTGAAATAAAAATTTTAGATTAGCGATAATATTTTCTTCTGTAATTAAAAAGGGGGAGTCTCTCTTTCTCTCTCTTTTCCAAACAAAAAAAAGTTTTATAAATATTACGGATGAATAGGTGCATTTAAAACGATTGTAGTTTATTAAAAGTATAGTATATTTTTTTAAAAGATAGTAGATGGTATGGAAGTACATTAATGTGTGTTTTTTTTTCACTTCCTGTTATATATATTACACCTAAGTGCACTTCCAATCATAATATGTGAGCTAATAAAAGCAACTGACGTTGAGGTAACCTTTGCGAAAATAAATGATATCGATTATATCATATGCGCGTGTGATAACCCTGTTTTTTACTCTTCGTAACATTTAGAGTAACGTGACTTAGTTTCCTCAGGAAAGATAACGTAAATAACAAAAAAAGACTATTTCAAGATAGTGACTGAAGTTATTTATTCATCGCGGTAACTTCGCTTATAAATTACGGCGAAAGCTTCGCTTGTAAGAGTTAACACGCCGATAATGATCGAAATATTTCGCGGCAGCTTTCCTTAAGAATTCGTCGGTGCTATTTATTCTTCGGACCCGGAGCTATAAAGAAGAAGCGTGTGAGATAGCGTCGAAAGGCTAAAAAAGCATGATTGCTTTACTTTGCAGATCGTCGCCGTCAGTCGAGGGTAAGCGTAAAAAGAAGTGTTGGAGCGGGAGGCGGTAGAATGGGAGAGGTAGTGGCAAGGGCGGTTGGAAAAGTTGACAGCCTCCGAAAGTTTCGACACCCTGTAGGGAAAGAGACGGCTCGATTAGTTTGCAAACGACCGTAACTTTTGCCCGAGATCTTTATCCGTAAAAGTACAGACAACTTTCTCGTAGGCGGCTTGGCGGCCCGGGGGAGGGGAACGGGGGACGGGGAACAGGTAAAGGATACGGCTGGTTCAATTGTAATGTCGGGACATAATAATTCAGCTTTCACTGTCCCGTCCGGCATTATTTTTTTCTCCTTCAAGCGCGCTCTCGTTTGCGCGTATTCCACTCTACCGCCACCGCAACGGCGCGGCAGCGTGGCTCTTGTGGCTCTTAGACTTCCTTGCATTAGCGCAAAGTAACTTCTAACTCTACCGTAATTTTTTCAGGATTATCAACGCGCACGTGGTCGACATTCGTGCTTGTCAGCCAAAAGCTTTTTAAAACTTCGTGAGAATAGTACGGAAGCGCGTCGCATCTAGAAATGTGCAAATTTTATGCGACAAAAATGAAAAAGTTCCCAGAAACGGCATATAAAATGTCAGGTTTTTTTTCTTCCCACGTAGAGCAAACATCGTTACTGTGATTAATATAATTCGATTGTCGCTCGCGCAACTTTCTCCCCTTTCTCCTCTATCTCCTTCTTTAATGTCTATTACCAGATGCTCTCATCCATTTCATTTTCCGATGCACATTCCGGCTCTTGTACTCAGTCCGCAAGAAAGACGAAGGGGATCAAAGCAACGACCCAACGAAATAGCTTACCCCACCGGATATCGAATTTCGAGGGTGGAAGAGAATTATTACTTATGAGTCTCTCGCTCGCTACGTACTTACTTACCTTCTTATTGGCTATCTGAAAGCAACCGAACATTTCTCATACCGGGTAAACTCCTATTTACTCGTCGATACATTTTATTCAATCCTAAAAGTAGCACGGCTCTGACATAAGCGAATGCCAGGAATTACGCCGAGTAGGTATGTCAGAGGAATTCTGAACCCGCATAGCGCTTACGCTTCAGCGGAAATTCCTGAAAATGTTACGATCTTCAAAAATCTTTCCCGGTACAGGCAGACGACGTACGGCGTCGACGACGATATCCGTTTCGCAATTTTGTCACTGTCACGACCCTCGTGCTAATGACACCAGATGCAATTCGCGCGTACCATGCCAGCCCAACAAAGGGTTTAGCGTTTCACACTCCATCGCCCGCGTTTACGCCGGCGCAATTCTTGCCCGCGCAAATCCACGCAGATCCATATACTCACGAGTGTTGCGAATGTGCGGTCACTTGATTTATTGCCCCTCAAGATTATCACTCCCTTCCTGGAGCAGAAACCCGCCTCTTCTCTGACCTCTCAGTCTTTCTTCCTAGAACCGCCGTTACTCCTCTGAGTGGTTTGTGACTTCCTGCTACGGTTTACGGAGCGAGTCTACAGTTCGGAATTCTATGCGGCGGCTAGGAGAATGAACACATAGATTAAGACCGTCCTATAATTCATGGATCACCGATAATCCGTTGATGATAAGCGTGAAATTTTCTAGCCGAATGGATTTAACAGATCCTGCTAAGCTGTAACTTTTAATGGCATTTTATTCTTTTTCTCTTTCTCTCTTAAATCGTACACTTATTTCCTTGCTACAGATTTCCGGCAATGTATGTTATTTATCAACTATAAGTCAGGATTATTCCTGTCGGAAATAAAATTTCAGTCGTAAACAAATAATAATGAGTAAGATAGAATTATTCCCGGTATATCTCTCGACACAATCCCGTTTCTATCTCATCACCTCACTTGAAAAACTTTTACGTCAATCTCGTTTTATCCGCGATAAATCCGGCGCGTATATTTCGTGCTCTAACAAATACATATGGTCGTTTCTCCCGTATTACCCGTACGGTTGCCCTTCTGATGCACAACGATAGCACGGGCGGCGGGACTACGTCGTAGAAAGGGTCGTGGAGAGCGATATCCCGTGAAATGATTCAGGGAAGTCGCCGAATAATGCGCCTCGCTGGTTCGGCGGTAGGCACTTAAAATCCGGAGACTGGAGACCTCCGCTTCGGGCTCTGGCGTCCGGGGATTCCATCCCGGATCCCGGTACCATGGTTATAGTAGTAATAGTAGCCGGTCGCTAGCGACCGAATCCGGTGAACGAGCGGTGCACTCGGACTTGAGACGTTGTCAGAGTTTAAATCTTACCTCCCTTCTCGCGCCTCCCACCGGACCGAGCACCGGCGCGACGCGGCGGGCGGATGGGATGCCCCGTTCCTCTTTATTCCCTAACTCCCTCGCCCCAGAAGGCGACCGCTTCGGTGCTCTCTGCCTCTACCTCCTATAGCCCCTCGACAAACTGACCCCGTAAACTTAGCCTCGCCCCAGTCATCTTTCCCAAACTCCTCTTGCGTCTCGACCGACGCTTTGCCCCCTCAGCAAATAGTCAAAGAGAACTCAGTCCAACGAAGCTGTGACATAGTTATGACAGCCTTTAACGTATCTACGTGCCGTGGCATTCGAAATTGTCTCGCCTACCGTGCATGGCTTCGGAAATCTAGAGTAACCCTTGGCGGGTATCCCTTCATCATTTTACTGACTGTCTAGGAAAGTGTCAGTTGCACACATGACATGAAAATATATCAAATTCGCACTTGTGTATCTTATCCTGATGCAAGGAACGCGCAATTAGCTTTTTTTTTTGTTGACTATCTTATAAAAAGAAATTAATAAATATGTAATCAATTTTCTCGCGCGTTCCGCCTGATGAATTTAAAACACCATCGCGATCTTTAACGTCTTTAACGTTCCGTAGACGGCGAAGGTAAGTACAGTACCTCCGTACTTTGCAAACTTCTTTCGGCACGGTGAACTTTCCTTCACTTTCCCGACTTGGTTCGCAACTTTCGAGATACTTCGCGTAAGCATTGCGCGGCGTCAGACCGTTGCGTACGGCCTTCGAGTAAACGGTTGGGGAACGGACTATTCTTTCCATAAACAGTTTTCCGAAGAACTCAACGGAGATGCCGTAAGCGAAAGAGGGATGATGCCGGAGACGTGTAATGGCTGACTCCTGCAGTAGGAAGTATTCGGGATGTCGGATGTTCGGGTGAACTAGCCAAGCATATCCGAGGTGGAGGGTTTGGTAGGTAGGTCAACGGGTATGAAATTTCAATGAGGCTGCTACTCTACGTCGCCACGGAAGAATTCCCTCGGCGCGCGTATAGTCCACCAGGGTTAGAATTATGCTTAGAGTCTGAAATATCGAGCGACGGAAGAAGGGCGTGGAAGGCGGCGTGAGAGAGGAGCGAAACGCGGTGATGGGGGAGGAAAAGGAAGAGTAGAGACAGAGATCTAGTAAGAGGCTGCATCGTGCATTCTCTTTGTAAACCCTGCTAAGGATCTCCTGCCATACCCTCGCTATCCCCTTGCACAGATAGAGAGAAGATAGACTCGAAGTACATCCAAATACAACCCACGTACGAGTCTCGCTTTGAAGCTCAATATCTCGTTTGCCAGGAATCGAACCTGACGAAATCAATGTCACGCGCAAGTCTTGTCCCAAAGCTCTCAGTTTCATTACCTTCCGCCTATAACTTTCAAGTCACTTAACGTTCAAGATTGAGCAAGTTAATATTTATACTTGGGACAGTCGTCAAATTTTCCGGCATGTACCTTAGCAGGCATATAATAAATTAGACAGAAATCAATATGAAAAAAATTGTATTCTCCAATCTTTTTAGTAGTATGTATTATGGACAGTTGTGATATTAAATATCAGCTAAGGTTACATTTGAAGTCATTAATTGTGATTATATTTTTTAATTAAAATTAAATAAAATTTTAACTTTCTCATTTTATGCATGGTCATGTTATTACGCAAATATGAAATAAAAAGGAAGCTATGCAAGAGGAGAAACAATGAATAACAGAGGGAGAGACTAATTGTAAGTAGGGAATATGAAATCAACTGCACAGTCAAAAATCTTGTTTTAAAAAGTGCATTGAATTAAAATCAATTTGCTTCTATAATATTATTAGACAAATGTTAAATATAAAATTATGAATTCAATATTTTGTTTGTATATTTCCTCATAAATTTAATTTTAATTTAGAACCATTGCATCAAAAATAAGAAAAGTTTATGAACACGATTATAATAAATAAAAACCTTCAACACGAAGAATTGGCCACTATGCCTAAATAGCACTAGAAGAGCACTTTGCTCATTAGCTCATAAAAGTATACGTTCATAATGTATGCTTTCCTGCAAGTAGGCTCTTCAGGCACTTTGGCCGTTTTTTACTTGCTACTATCATCTGACGGTACCATCCTTTTTCTTTACATACAAGATATTTTTAGCAAATTTCGTAACATATTGTGACATTAAGAAATTGGAAAAATATACATTTGATAACTTTTAGATGATTATTATTCTTAAACACGTTCACATTAATGCACTTGTTTCGTTTTTAAAGATAAAATTATATTACGATACAATTTTTATTCAAAATTTATTTCTTAGTTGCTTAAATACGATTTTTCTTTCATGCAGTATTTATTACCAGTAAAAAAAAACGGAATAAATTAAGAACACCTGTATATGTATGTATATGCACACACGTGCGCCCGAAAAAAATAACGCAACCGTCTTGGAAAAGACAGGAAAGACTAGGGTCAGTATTCAGAGCTGTCTGCTACATCAACCTGCTGTACGCCTCGAGAGAGACGTCGCAGAGAAAGAACTACCTTTGAAAGTGGGTATATGCCGACGCTGGGCCCAAGTAAAATATTCAACTCACTCGACGATATGTATACGTTCTCTCTCATCTTTTCTCCCTTCTATCCATTCTTGGATTCTCCAATGGACAGTTCTTCTTTCCTGGGTACGAATTCGACCGAGTTCGGATAACTTTAAAAGTTAGCGATGCGCAATGAACTTTTTACTTGTACTTCCGTGTTAACAGACAACGCGAACCATTGAATTTGAATTTGCGTTTGACTTGGTAGACTTAATCGGGATGAATTTCACGAACAGTTTATATCCGTGAAACGAGGCGATGATAATATACAAAGCGATATTGCTCGGAACATTTTCTTCGACTAACCCAGCAAGAAGTAATAAAGATCATTCAAGGATATCATTTATAGAAACTATAGAAATATCTATAGACATTCTACTAATGTCAAAAGTTTAATTGAACGACTAATGATTCTTATTACACATAGCTATGAAAAATAATAATACATAAATACATAATCTTATATGCAAAATGTGTTGCAATTTGTCACAATTAGAATTTATTCAGCTCTCTTGTAACAACATCACTCGACTTGTTGAGATCTTGTTCGTCATTATATGTTTTTGAAGCAACTCTTTGTCAAGACAGATGCGAATTGATTTCTTCTCCCTATACGCGATTGGCTATAGAACTTCACATGACATACGAAAAATGATAAGAAAAATGGATATATTTAATAACATAAGAAAATAAAGTATTTCGGCAGCATTGGACGGCCGATGAGGGTCTCCCACGTGATAAGAGATCATTATTTATCTCTCAACAAGCGCGATGAGACTAAGCGATATTAATTTGTCAGAACATGACAGCGGTCTTAATAAATACAAAACATATTGTACGAAAAGATTAATTACAAGATGCAAATAAAGTCAACTTTAATCTCAATAATTGTTCAATATTAAATATCACATAATATCACAATGTTAAAAAAATATACATTATACATAAAACTCAATGGAAATAATTATAAAATAATTTCGCTTATTCATATTCATCGGTTATTGGTAACACAGAAAAGATTTCGCTAAACGCTTGCACCTGCGAAATCTTTAAAGTTATTACGCAACCCGAGAGATTTGATATCCGAACAAAGCTGAACGAGAGCTATATCACGGTACATAGGAATGTTTAGCATGCTAGCGTGTCACGATATTAAATCGGCAATTCTTTTCCACGAACGAAACGGCAACCGCAACCGGCTTTCGCCACGGCCACCGCAATACTCGACCAACTCGTTCGAACAAAGGCACTTCCGAAGAGAAGTCTACGAGCGTACGATGCGGAGGAGCAGATAAAGGTACCGATGGCGAGCCGGGTATTCACGATCGGACGTAACACGTAAAACGATGCAGCACCAGAAACGGCGGCCTTTCTATGAAAGTGCCTTTCCCCGCTTTGCCAATGACGCACACTTCGCGCTGCACACAACTGTAGCCAACGCGACTGTACAGCAGATCGGGTAGCGAGTAAAGGGATAGAGAAAGCAGCCGCGACGACCGAGGGACATGGAAAGGAGAAAAGCGAAGGGCAGTTGATGGTGGTAGGGCGAAAGAGGGAAGAAGAGGGAGAGGCAACTCTTTGAAATACAACCGCGATTCGTATCGGCTCGTTGGTCGACCGATTCGTAGCTCGAGGGGCTGAGACGTCCAAGCGTCGGGGGAGTTTTAGGATACGAATATTTAAATGCTGAGGTATTCGAAAAAGCTCTTCTTGGGTACCTCGTACTAACTATGGACGTGACGAGAGCCTTGAACGCGAAATAGTTGCGACTCGGATCTCTAAAAAAGCGGCCGAAATAAGGAGGTCGAGAGCCGGGAAAACAAAAGAAAAGAAAGAGATAGATGAAGTAAGGCAGGCAGGCGATTGTGATTATTTGAGTCTCGCGCTATATAGAAACAGTCGCGAATATTGCAAAGGTGAAAGTGAGATACATTAAATGTCCTGCTTAAATTTTCTTTTTTAAATCTTTTTTTTTTATCTAAAAATTTATCCAAATCTTCTAATTATAATGTGATAGTAGTTATGATGTGATGTGTGTTAGTGAAATTAAATTTTTTTCCTTTCTTTAACTCGTAATTTTTTTAAAAATTATAATATTATAAAATTATAAAATTATAATATAATGATTTTTTTCATTCATGGTTAATAAATTAATCAATTATAAAAGTTGAAACATATCTAATCATTAAAATGAAAATTTACATAATCGACTTACAAGAAGAAAAGTTTCTAACTTGATGTAACAAGTAACGCTATAGAAATGTACGGCTATAAAACTCTCGTTTTGGGCGATCATTTTGTCCTGTTTTCTGTACAAAGTTATTTTTGAGAAGGAGTTTTATATCTTGTTTCAAGCTTTTGACCTTTTCATTCAAAACAACAACAACAAAAGTAGAACAATACTTGTTATTACTGGTACTTGTAACATTAATTACACTACATCACGAAATACGAATATTAGAAATTCTCAATGATGAGATAATATAAATATATAAGAGAGTATATCATATATGTATACGGAAGAAAATGACATATCTTGATAATCGATATAAAGAATTAATATAAAAATTAAAATTTTTTTATTTGCTTGATGTGTAAAAGCATTATGAATAATGTTGCTTTGAAAAAAATAGTTTTTATATGTTTTACATTATTCAGTATATTATAATGTTAATTACTTATCATAGTAATTAATAATTACTGAATTGGAACAATCAGAGAAAGATAAAGTATTTTCTATTGAATCTTACAATTAGAGAAATATGACAATCAGTCATAATCATCATAATCATTTGCAACATTGTTACTTTAATTTCTTATAATTCTCTCAATTAGTTATAGACTCTATTAAAACGTTTCGTTATGAGAGAGTAAGAGAGAGCGAAAAATAGATATACATACATACGATGTGATAGTAATATAATATAATACATACAAATATATACATATGTATATATAAATGTTTTTATTTCACAGATAGTATGTATATATTGATTTCATTTTCCAAGCATCGAAAAAATATATAAAAGTATAGTTAGTTTGTATAAATAACATATATGTCAAGCAATCAAATTTATTATTGCAATATTGCAATCGAGATTTTATTATACACTAAAATGTTCTCTTTTGAAATATACGAAATATAATAATGTTCCTTGATGCGAAACTTTTTTTCGTCTTCATTCTTTCTGTTATGATATTACATTAAGATCTGAAGCACCCTTCATCCAAGTCCCTCTTGGAAACTGTATAATTTCGAAGTGCAACGTTATCCATTTCACCTTCTTCGCAGTGAAACGTTAGATGTATCATACTTTATTTTCAAATCTTTGCTGACCACTACTCTCTATCGCATTATATGAAATACAAAAAATTTCAATATCTATAAATCTAGGAGAGATTGTCTTATGTTTCTTTTATCAAATAAAAATAATATCAATTTTATTCAAAATAATATCTTTTATAAGTATATAACCTTGATAAATTGTAAAAAATAAATAAGTTTGTAATAATTAATGTTTATGAATTACAGCAGCAAATTCCTATCATATAACTGCATAAAAACAAGATAATTGTTATAGATTTTATTTACTTTAATAATTTACGCAAATCTAATATATTTTATTATATGTTATTGTTGACGATTAAATAAAATTATAAATCCACCGAACACTAATTAGTTTATTCTATTTTCGCAATCAATGATTATTAAATAAATTGTTACTTTGTACTTATTGATCAATTTTTAGAATATCATGATAACAAGCTAAAAACCGATGCTCTCCAGAGAATCATTCACTCTCTTTGAATTGTGTTTCACTAAATCCCTGAAGTTTCATCGAAATACGGTTTATTATCACAAGTATTGCGGTATATGAAAGTTTTCATGATAATATTTCTAAAGAAGATAACGTGAGAAATTGTATGTGCAACTTTCTTGATATTTTTAATTTAATGGTTATCGATTTTGACATATAAATAATTGAAGTGATTCTAGTATTGATTTTAGCTTATATTGCAGTTCAGATTGTGTATCTTATCTTATTATTAGGTTGTTAAAATATTGAAATGAATTACACGGTATTTAAATACTAAATAAAATGAACATCCTACATCTTACATACACACACACACACACACACACACACACACACATATATATATATATATATATATATACTATTGGAAACGCCTACATACATATATATACACAGACATATAGATAAATATCTACGTGTCTCTATTATTATTAGATCAATAAAATTCAATTAATTATTTATATATTTGTTACATTTAAACTTAATATATTATTTAATAATTTATTTTTTGTTTTCACATATCAAAAATTACGCACCGTAAACTTATGTAATAATAAAACGCAAACCTAACGGAATTTATATTTGTACCTCATTTTCCATGATGACGAAGGCCGCCAGACAAGGGTTACGACGAGCAGGCGGTCTATAGTAGATATAAACTCATATTTTGGTCACTCCGGCGAGCTTTAATAAAGAAAGCTCCCTTTCCACGACGCAGACAGGCCGATGGGAGGCGGTGTACCGTGAATCGCTATATAGATACCCGTAACTGTCAGTGAGCTACACGCGCGGTATACTCCTTCGCTATATATAACATTCCATATACATACACACAAACGACATACATAAAAGGGAAGAGGGTGACCGAAGGACTAGGCCGGCGGCGCGGCGATGTAGCGGAGAGGANAGAATGGGATGAAGTAAAGAAAGAAAGCAGTTCTGAAATAGTACGAGAGGGAAGAAGGATATCAAGGCGCCGTTGAAATGAGGGTGAGGCGTTGCCAGTCATAGTCGAGATGACCCATCCCCGCAAGAGGCCGCGCCGCGGGTTTGCAATATTAGTTTTCACATTTTGAAAAATCCCGTCATCTGACGCGATCCCGGACCCTCTTATACTCCACGCGGAACCATCGCTATCCTCCGCACCTACACGTCCGTCTCATTTCACACATATACACATACACACGCTCGCACGCTCTACGCGCGTTTCAACCTATATTGTTATTTGCATACCCGCCACCCGCCACGGTCTGCATGAATATGGATGTGGATGTGGATGCTCAACGTGCAGCCTCGCACACTGAAATTTCGGCGAGGTCTTCGTCGGAATTTCGGGTCGTAAACGTTCGTCGTATTATACGTACACAGGTACGTAGATCACGTGTATAGCGACGTACAAACGCGTCCCGGGGCTCTATCGAAGCGCCGCTGCTTTTCGCGTTTAACGGCCGAGCCGTTTCCTTTTATCATGATCTTAGAATGAGGCTCGAAAGATACAGAAAGCTCGCGCTTGTCAAAGAAATCAAAGTCGTATTAAGTGTACTAAAGAGACCATGACTATGCACTCCTGTATGTAAAACAAATTGATATCTTAATACGAATTAGTAATATTCGATATGCAAAAATTCCTAATAATAGGTGATAAGAGATCACTACGTTATTGTTCTTCTGCGCCAAATTTAAACATTTTAAAGAAGATCAAGAAATATAATTGTGCTTTAATTTTAACATTTCTATAATTTAGTAATTTCTTAATCTTAAAATCCTTTACTGGATAATCACTGGATATTAAAAGATTCGGTTTTATTTATTTTGCAAACTTTATTTTACGGAATTGCTGATCTTTCATTTAGTTGAAGGAAACGTTGATCAAACTTTCTGGTGAATGAAACTTGCAGGAACATTATCTGAACGAAATCTTTATATTATAAAATATATTATAAAAATAATGGTCTGCTTGTGTTTATAATAATGCTTGCGTAATAGATACCAAAAGAATGAAAAAAGTTAAATTATTTTAACATTCGCTGAAATACTTTTTTTTATTACATAGCTAGTAAAGCTATTAGTTAAAAAAGTTTATAGATTAGAATAATTCGTTTTACGATAAGCAAACGATAGAGCAGAATGTCCGTTTCAAAAAAGACTTGACGATAACAAGATGATAACAATGGCTTCGAGTATAATTACAGAAAGCATAGTGCTTGTAACTCCATTATTAAAATGGAATTTTAATAAGTAAAAACTTATTGTTAGTATATTCGCGCAAAATTTGGCTTAATTTAAAATATGTGATTTCAGATATAGTTAGGAAAAAGTTTTATAATTTTTAAACGATGTTAATGATATATGCACAATTCATGCACAAAATTTATGCAATTACTAAGCAGTTATTTTTGTTTTTATAAATCTGTGTGATATGCACTAAATAACTATTAATAATAGCAATTTTTACGCATGTTTTTCCTTCAAATATTCGGATGTATCAGGTTATCATATTTTCTAAATCAAATAATAATTTTAAATAATAAATCTAAAAAAATTGATAAATAATTAAGAATTTTTGATAATGAAATTATCAAGTAATAAGTAAAAAGATGAACTTTGTAACGTGGTTAATAATGTGTAAGTTAACGTTATATAAACCTTTAATTATTAATAAGATATATGACTGTAAATGTAATTATACATCGGATATTTCGGTTCTTTGATTCATCTTCAGCGATGCAGTAACAGTTAAAGTCAAAATAATCTCGTGTTCTCGGATGAGCAATAAGTGAGTACTTCCAGATTGGATGGTCTGAAAGCAGTGTAATTTTCCATGGGGAAATCCAAGTGAAATTTGGCTAATGATCATAGTTTGTAATATGATCGAAACAGAAACACATACAATTAGAATCTACGATCGACAGAGAAATAAAGTCATTTATCCAACTTGGAATACTCAAGGATAAAAATTGAAGCCGTGTTAAAAAATATGGGAACGTAATATAATTCTAAAGCTGAGAGTAATCGGTACAATTGAGAACAGTGATCCAATCCAGTGATACAATCAAAGGACAATCATGAGTTCAAAATCTTATTACATGTTAAATCGAAATGACAAATGTCTATAATAAATGTGTTCTGAAAAGCTGTTGTTGCATCCGAGGTGATTTTAACAATTTACCTAACATGTGACGATTGTGCGGAGTGGAAAAAAATACAAGATACTGGACGGATTGCTGTTGTACACGTATGTACAAAATTAATTGTGCGCACGTTTACCAAATTCAGTTGCGTAAACTAGTCCGATACACACGTCGGAAAATAGCTCGTTTGATCGCGTGCGAAAATTGTGAAACTGACTGACGACGCGTTAGTTTTTCAACTTCCCGCACTCTTTTTCAAGAACAAATGTTTACAGAATAAATTACATTATTTGCGGCTATAATACTTATCAGTAGATTATACTTTATAATTTTAAAAAATTCTTATTATTACACAGAAAAGTAATACTACAGTAATTTAAAATAATTTACTTGTGACATATTTAAATATATGCTGCATAAAAAATATTCTACTATAAATATGTCTATCCATTAAAATATAAATTACATATGTGAGAAATATTTCGATATAACATAAAAAATTTTTTACTGATATTTTGTTTCTCTCTCTCTCTCTCTCTCTCTCTCTCTCTCTCTGTGATATAATATATTGCCCTTTTCTGAGAATATTCTTTACCACTATCTCCCTTCTCTTTGAGTCTTCACACGGTCAGTAGTATATTCATATTTTAACTTCAAGAGCTACTCTTACTTTATCCCTGTTTCGTATTTTCGTAACATTTTAAGTTCTCTCCCCGAGGGCTTGCCCAGAGGGCATTCAAAAGGCATACACTTCATTCCACTCCGCTTTATTCCATTGTTTTCCATCACGACTCAGTTCAACTATTCTCTCGACTCGTGCATATGTTTTTCTGATGTATACATATACATTGCCTTACCGATATATTCAATCTATCAAAAAAGAGAAGATTTATTGGATATATTGTATTCTTTTCCGTTATTTTTGTATCCTAGTATATGTATTTAATTGAAATTAATAAATAATAATATTACTTCGTATAATGCATTTTCAACATCATATCAAAATATTTCTTCTTACAGTTTACACAGTCGTTTCTTTTTATTTTATATTATGTATACACATATATATATATATATATATATATATATATATGTGTGTGTGTGTGTGTGTGTGTGTGTGTGTGTGTGTGTATATGTAAGATGTAGGATGTTCATTTTATTTAGTATTTAAATACCGTGTAATTCATTTCAATATTTTAACAACCTAATAATAAGATAAGATACACA